>CAUYLG010041152.1:0-192376 GCA_963573385.1 Cacajao melanocephalus | reverse complement strand
TTTTTGCACTGGTTTCTTCCCATTTTTGTGGATTTATCCACCTGTCGTCTTTGTAATTGCTGACTTTCAGATTGGGTCTGAGTGGACGTCCGGCTTGTTGGTGATGAAGTTTTTTCTGTTTCTTAGTTTTCCTTCGGCGGATGCCCTTTCCCCGCAGAGTTAGGCTTTCCCGGGTTCAGCTGTGCTTACTGTGAAACTCTCAGTCCTCAGCGCTTCCAATTGCTGTTCTCCTTGTGGGGATGGGACCAGCCGAGCCCGACTCAAAGGGCACCCAGTCGTGTATACTCCGCACTGAGAAGCGCCGCGCCGGGGCGCCAGCAAAACAGCCGCGCCGGCCAAAAGAGTGCACTGGCGACCCGTGTGGCTCCTCCGCCGGGAATCTCCCAGTTTGTGGGCAACAGAAATTCGTCTGAAATTGCGACGTCCACTCGCTCTCTGCACTTTCATTGGGAGCTACAATCCTGAGCTGTTCGGCCATCTTGGATCTCTCCCCTTTTTTTATTTCTTAGTAATGATGAGGGAGACGAGGTCTCGCTATGTTGCCCAGGCTGGTCTTGAACTCCTAGGCTTAATCAGTCCTCATGCTTCAGCCTCCCAGAATGTTGAGATTATAGGTGTGAGCCACTGTGCCAAGCTGATTTCTGTTTCTGACTTTTCCACTTACAGTTATTAATTTTGGTACCGTTTGACTCCATAGAAAAAAATGTAGAACCATCAGAACTACCAATAACAGGAAAAAGATTTTTTTTTCCTTAGGATGAAATATCTCTCATCATAGTGGATTTTTTTTCCTTTTTTTTGAGACAGGGTCTTGCTCTTTCACACAGAGTGGAGTGCAGTGGTGTGATCATAGTTCACTGCAGCCTTGAACTCCTCGCCTCAAGTGATCCTTCTGACTTAGCCTCTCAAAGTGCTGGGGTTACAGGCATAAGCCACCATGTCCAGCCCACAGTGGATTCTTACCACATTCTCCATATATGTAGTATGCTAGCCGGATGTCTTCTGGCATAATTGTTTCACGTTTGGCATGGATAGCACATAGGTTAGTGATTTTATTTTATTTTTTTTTTTGAGACAGGTTCTCCCTCTTAACAGAGGAACTTTGTACCAGCCTGGGTGACAGAGCAAGATCCTGTCCCAAAAAAAAAAAAAAATTTTGTCCCATCTTATAAAAACTCCTCTTTATCCTCTCCTTTCTCCAACTATCAGCCAGTTTCACTTTACAACAAAGTTGTTTGAAGGAGTTGTCTATTCTTGCTATCCCCAATTTCTCTTCTTTTTTTTCTTATACCTACTCCAGTTAGGCTTTTAACACCACTTACCTAAATCCAGTAATCAGATAAAAATTGTCATTTCATTTGGCCTATCAGTACTTGATGGAGTACATCAGCTTCTCCTCTTTAAATTGCTTTTTCATTTGCCTTCCAAAACACTATACTGTCTTTTCTCACTGGTCATTTCTTCTTAGTCTCTTTTTTTGTTTCTTCTGACCCTCCCTTTTTTCTTAATGAAAAACTTCAAACATAAAAAGTAAATTTATAATATTATAATGAACTCCCTTATATACCCTTAATAACCATCAATATTCTACTATTCTTATTTAATCTATGACTCTACACATTGCTTATCCCCACTTGATTATTATTTTTAAAAGTCTCATTTGGCTGGGCACGGTGGCTCATGCCTATAATCCCGGCACTTTGAGAGGCCAAGATAAGAGCATCACTTGAGGCCAGGAGTTCAAGACCAGCCTGGTCAATATAGTAAGACCCCATCTCTGATAAAAAATATAATTTATTTAAAAAAATAATAAAAGTCTCATTTATCAAGTATAATTTACATAGAATAACTCTTACCCTTTTAGGTGACAGTTCTGTAAATTTTTTATTTTTTTATTTTTTTATTTTTTTTAAAGATGGGGTCTCACCATGTTGGTCAGGCTGGTCTTGAACTCCTGACCTCAGGTGATCCGCCCGCCTTGGCCTCCAAAGTGCTTGGATTATAGGCATGAGCCACCACGCCCAGCTTTTCCTTTTTTTTTTTTTTTAATTTTTTTTTAGTTCTGTAAATTTTTACTAACATTTACAATCTTGTAACCGCCATCACAATCCAAATATAAAATATTTTCATCATCTCGGATGGTTACCTTTTGCCCTTTGTAGTTCATCCCCTTCACTTACCCCCAGATTCTGGCAGCCACTAATATGTTTATTGTCCCTATAATTTTGCCTTTTTTTCAGAATGACATATAAATGGAATCACATAGTATGTAATTTTTTGTTTATTTGTTTAGTTTTTGAGACGAGTCTCACGCTGTCACCCAGGCTGGTACAAAATTCTGCCTCCTGAATTCAAGCAATCCTCCCACCTCAGCCTCCTCAGTAGCTGGACTGCAGGTGTGCACCACTATGCCCAACTAATTTTTGTGTTTTTAGTAGAGACATGGTCTCACCATGTTGCCCAGGATAGTCTCAAACTCCTGGGCTCAAGCAGTGCCCTGCTTTGGCCTCCCAAAGTGCTGGGATTATAAATGTGAGCCACTGTGCCCGGCCAGTATATAACATTTTGAGACTGACATCTTTCACTCAGTGTAATGTCTTTGAGATTCATTTAACTTGTTCCTTATATTAGAAATTCTTTTTGTGAGCCGGGTGTGGTGGCTCACACCTGTAATCCCAGCTCTTTGGGAGTCTGAGGCAGGCAGATCACCTGAGGTCAGGAGTTCGAGACCAGCCTGACCAATATGGTGAAACCCTGTCTTTGAAAAAAAAGAAAAGAGAGAGAGACAAAAAAAAATTTTTTTTTTTTTCTTTTTGAGACAAGGTCTCACTCTGTTGCCCAGGCTGAGTACAGTGGTACAGTCACAGCTCACTGCAGTGTTGATCTCCTGGGCTCAATCGTTCCTCCTGCCTTAGCCTCCTGAGTAGCTAGGACTACAGGCATATCACCACACCTGCTAATTTTTTGTATTTTTTGTAGCTATGGGGGGTCTCACTCTGTTGCCCAGGCTAGCCTTGAACTCCTGGACAGAAGTGATCTGCTCACCTCAGCCTCTGAAAATGCTGGGATTATAGGAGTAAGCCACCATGCCTGGCCAGTTCATTCCTTTTTATTGCTGAGTAGAATTCCATTGTATGAGTATACCACAATTTGTTTATCTGAGTCTGCTAAAGATTTATCAATTTTATTTATCCTTTGAAGGAACCAATTTTTTGTTTCATTCATTTTTTTTTCTGTTTTCAACTTCATTGATTTTTTCCTTTTTTTTTCTTTTTTTTGAGATGAAGTCTCGCTCTGTCGCCCAGGTTGGAGTACTTTGGCGAGATCTCGACTCACTGCAACCTCTACCTCCCTGGTTCAAGCGATTCTTCTGCCTCAGCCTCCCAAGTAGCTGGAACTACAGGTGCCCACCACCACACCCAGCTAATTTTTGTATTTTTAGTAGAGATGAGGTTTCACCATATTGGCCAGGCTGGTTTCAAACTCCCAACCTTGTGATCTGCCTCCCTCAGCCTCCCAAAGTGCTGGGATTACAGGAGTAAGCCACTGCGCCCGGCCTGATTTTTGCTTTTTATTATTACCTTCATTCTAATTCCTTTGAATGTATTTTGTTCTCTTTTTAGTTTCTTAAGATGGAAAGTTACATTATTGATACAAGATCTTTCTACTTGTGTTAGTCAGCTTCAACTGCCGTTGCAAAATACCACAGACTAGGTAGCTTAAACAGCAGAAATTTCCTTCTTTTTTTTTTTTTTTTTTTTTTTTTTTGAGGCAGGGTCGTGTTCTGTTGCCCAGGCTGGAGTTCACTGGTGCCATCATGGCTTACTACAACCTTGACCTCCCAGACTCAAGTGATCTTCCTGAGAAGCTGGGACCACAGGCACACACCACCTTGCCTGGCTAATTTTTTTGATTTTTTTGTAGAGATAAGGTCTTACTGTGTTGCCTAGGCTGGTCTCAAATTCCTGGGCTCAAGTGATCCCTCTGGGATTACAGAAATGAGCTATTGCATCCAGCCAGAAGTTTATTTCTTATGGTTCTAGAGGCTGAGAAGTCGAAGATCAAGGTACTGGCAAGGTAGGTGTAATCTTGAAGCATCCTGAAGCCTCTTAGCTTGTAGGCAACTGCCATGTCTCTGTGTGTTTATATGACTTCTTTGTGTGAGAGGTAGTGAGGGAGAGAGAGAACATTCTGATGTCACTCCTGATAAGGATACTAATTCAGTCAGATCAGGGCCCCACTCTTATGACCTCATTTAACCTTAATTACTTTCTTAGAGGCTCCATCTCTAAATACAGCCCCACTGCCAGTTAGGGCTTCAACATACAAATTTTGGGGGGACACAGACATTTAGTCTGTAGCACTACTTTTCTAGTGTCAGCATTTAGTGCTATGTATATATTTCTCTTCAGGCACTTTTTTAGTTTGCATCCCCAAAATTTTGCTACATTATGTTTACATTTTTGTTCAGCTCAAAATATCTTCCAGTTTCCCTTGAGACTTCCTCTTTGACCCAAGGATTATTTAGAAGTATATTTAATTTCTGTTTTTGTTATTGATTTCTAGTTTAATTTCATTATAGTTAGAGGATATACTTGATATAATTTTGATTCCATTACATTTGTTAAAGTTGTTTTATGACTCCAGATATGATCTATCTTGGTGAATACTCCATGAGTACCTGAAAATAATGTGTATTCTGTTTTCAGTTGGAGTGTTACATAAATGTCAATGAGATCCTATTGGTTGATGGTGTTGTTCAGTTCTTTTTTTTTTTTTTAATTTTCTTTTTCTTTTTAAAATAAATTCCTCAACCCAGAGTGTTCAGTTCTTTTATATCCTTGCTTTTTTTCTGTGTAATGATTCTATTTCTGAGAGAGAAGTGTTGAGATATCCCATTGTAATTGTGCATTTTTCTACTTTTCCTTTTAGTTCTCAGTTTTTGTTTGTATATTTTGAAGCTCTTTTATTAGGTGCATAGACATTTAGAATTATGTCTTCTTGGTGAATGAATTATTGTCATTATGTAATATTCCTCTTTATCCCTGCTAAATTTCTTTGATCTGAAATATACTTTAATATTAAAATACTAGCTTTTTTTTGGTTAGTGTTTGTATGGTATATCTTTTTCTATTACTTTTTAAAATTAATAGACTGGCTAAGCACTGTGGCTCATGCCTGTAATCTTAGCCATTTGGAAGGCCAGGGTGGGAAGATCGCTTGAGGCCATGAGTTCGAGACTAGACTGATGAACATACGGTGAACCTGCCTCTTCAAACAAACAAACAAAAAAGCTGGGCAATGGTGGTACATGCCTGTGGTCTCAACCATTTGGGAGATTGAGGTATGAGGATTCCTGGGGCCTGGGAGGTTGAGGCTACAGTGAGCCATGAGTGTACCACTTCACACCAGCCTGGGTGACAGAGGGAGACCCAGTCTCAAAAAATAATAATAATATTATACTTTCATTTTTAGAACAGTTTAAAGTTTATAAAAAAATTGAGCAGAAAGTTCAGAGAGTTCCCATATGCCACCCTCTGTCTTCCATACGCACAGTAGTGTCCCCTGTTATTAACATCTTGTATTAGTGTGGTTCATATGTTAAAACTGTTAAACTAATATTGATGTATTATTATTATTTTTAAAGAGACAGAATCTTACTCTGTTGCCCTGGCTGGAGTGCAGTGGTGTCCATGACTCACTGCAGCCTCTAACCCCCTGGCTCAAGAGAGCCTTCTGCTTCAGCCGCCAGAGTAGCTGGGATTATAAGCACAAGCTACTGTGCCCAGCTTGATACATTTTTATGAACTAAAGTCCATAGTTCACATTAGATTTTATTCTTTGTGTTATACCATTCTTTTGATTTTGACAAATGTATAATGTCATGTATCCACCTTTGAAGTACCATACAGAATAGTTTAATCCCTATACTTTTTCTTTTTTTGAGGTTAAGAGGAGAGGTTTAATAGGCTAAAAAAAGAGAAAGAACAGCTCTCTCTCCTGTGAGAGGGAGGGGTGCCCAAAGGGGAATTCCTAATCCATATACTTTTAACTTGCTTCTATCATTTTATTTGAAGTGACTTTCTTGTAGACAGCATATAATTGGGTCATTTTAAAAAAAGTATTTGGACAGTCTCTGTCTTTTTACTGGCATTTTTAGACCATTTGCACTTAATGTAATTGTTACTATGTTAGATTTGGTCTACCATCTTATGTGTTTTTTCTTTATTCCTCTTTTTTTTTTTTCTTTTTCTTTTTTAAAGATGGGGTTTCACCATGATGGCCAGGCTGGTCTTGAACTCCTGACCTCAGGTGATCCACCCACCTCGGGCTCCCAAAGTGCTAGGATTACAGATGTGAGCCACCACGCCCGGCCCTGTTCCTCTTATTTTTTAATCACTTGTTGATTCTCTTGTTTTGCCTTTGAGTCTTTTGAACCTTTTGTACTGCACTTTAATCTCTGTAATTTATCTATTAGGTTCTGACTATGTCTTTTTGTATAGATTTTTTTTTTTTAAGTTGGAGTTTCACCATGATGGCCAGGCTGGTCTTGAATTTGTGACCTCAGTTGATCCACCCACCTCGGGCTCCCAAAGTGCTAGGATTACAGATGTGAGCCACCGTGCCCGGCTGTATAGATTTTTTATTGGTTGTTCTAGAGATCTCTCTAGATCTCTATGTATGCATACACACATACACACACGTATATACACACAGATATGTTGTACATATACACATGTACGTGTGTAGATATACACACCTTTTTTTTTTCTTTTGAAATGGGGTATCACTCTGTCATCCAGGCTGGAGTGCAGTGGTACAAATATAGCTCATTGTAGCTTCAAACTCCTGGGCTCAAGTGATCCTCCCTCCTCATCCTCCAGAATAGCTGAGATGGTAGGCATGTACCACCGACCCTGGCCAGTTTTTAAATTTTTTGTACAGATAGGATCTCGCTATGTTGACCAGGCTGGTCTTGAACTCCTGCGCTAAGGAGATCTTCCTGCCTCAGCCTCCTTACATGCTGGGATTACAGGTGTAAGCCACCATACCCAGCTACATGTAACTTTTAATATTTAGAATTAATATTTTACCACTTTAGGTGGAGTCTTGAAACCTTACCACTATATATGTTTCTTTCCTATCCCTCTTTATGTTGTAGTTGCCTTATCTATTATATCTACATACATTAAAAACCTCATCAACTTAAAATTTTTGCTCTCAAACATTAAACATTTTAAGGAACTCAATAGGAGAACTGTCTATTAAATGTAATAAAATACTTACCATTTATGTTTTTTTTTAATTTCTGGTTTTCCGTATTTTGTTGTACTATCATTTTCTTTTTGTAAAATGTCCTTTGACCATTCTTTTAGTGCAGATCTGCTACTGTGAATTCTCTTAGTTTTCCTTCATCTGAGAATGTCTTTATTTTATCTTCATTACTGAAGGATATTTTCTCTGCATATAGAATACTGTATCTATAGTTTTTTCATTTAGCACTTTAAAAAAAATGTTGTTCCACTTCCTTCTAGTTCTCATGTTTCTTTCTTTTCTTTTTTTTTTTTGAGATGGAGTTTTGCTCTTGTTGCTCAGGCTGGAGTGCAATGGTGTGATCTTGGCTCACTGCAACCTCTGCCTCCTGGGTTCAAGCAATTCTCCTGCCTCAGCCTCCCAAGTAGCTGGGATTATAGGCAGCCGCCACCATGCCTGGCTAATTTTTGTATTTTTAGTAGAGACCAGGTTTCACCATGTTGGCCAGGCTGGTCTTGAACTCCTGACCTCAGATGATCTGCCCACCTTGGCCTCCCAAAGTGCTGGGATTACAGGCATAAGCCACATGCCTGGCCCTTGTTCTCCTGGTCTTTGATAAGAAATCTGAAGCTGCCAGGCATGGTGGCTGGTGCCTATAATCTCAGTTACTTGGGAGGCTGAAGTGGGAGGATTGCTTGAGGCCAGGAGTTCAAGAGAAGCCTGGGCAACATAGCAAGAACTCTTCTCTAAAAAAATAAAATAAATATAGATTCGGGGGATGGGGGTGCACACCCGTAGTCCCAGCTGCTTGAGAGCCAGAGGCAGGAGGCAGGAGGATTGCTTGAGCCCAGAAGTTTAAGGCTGCAGTGAGCTATAATCCTGCCTCTGCACTGCAACCTGATGATACAGCAAGATCTGTCTCTTAAAAAAAAAAAAGTAAGTGTGTATATATATATGTATATGTGTGTGTGTGTGAAAGACATATAAAGCGTTTGAATCATTACTGCCTTAATAACATGCATCATCTCCTTTCGGTGGCCTTCAATATTTTTTCTTTTTGTTTTTAGCTGTTAGATTATAATTAATCCAGGAGTTTGTCATGGATTTGTTTATATTTATCCTGCTTGGGACAGCTACTGAGCCTTGAATCTGCTGAGTTTTGTTAAACTTGTGAAGTTTGCATCCATTATTTCTTCAAATATTTCAGTACAGTCTTTCTCCTTGCCTTCTGGGACTCTAATGTCTTGAATATTAGACATTTGGTATTGTTCCACTGGTCCTTGGTGATCTGAGGTGTTTTTTTTTCCCCAATAAGAATTTTTTTTTCTTCATTGTTGAGATTCAGTAGTCACATTTGATACCTATATTGATCTGTCTTCAAACTCAGCTCTTTCGCCTGTCATTTCTGTTCTGCTATTGAACTCATCAAGTGAGTTTTTATATTTTGGTTGTTATATTTTCCAGTTTCATTTGGTTCTTCTTTATATCCTCTGTTTCTTTGCTGAGACATTCTGTTTTTCCATTAGTTTCAAGAATGTTTCTTAACCTTGTTGGAATATTTTTGTAATGTGAGGCTGTTAATTTCAATATTTGTGTCATCTTCATGTTTTGGCTGTTCATCTCTTTTCTTATATAAATTCAGATTATCTTGGTTCTTCATATGCTGGGTAATTTTAGATTGTATCCTAGAAAATTTGAATATTATAACATGAGTGTCGGGGTCTTGTTTAAATCCTGTGGTGAATATTGACTTTGATTTTAGCAGACATTCAACCTGGTTGGGTTCATCTTCAAGTTCTATGCAGCCTTTTCTGAGTGATGATTCCAAAGTCTGTTCAGTTTTTGAAGACTTTGTAGTGCTGTTTAGATCTGTCTTGCATGTGTATCACTTAGCCACTCATCTGAGACTTGGCTGATGGCTATTCTTATAGTTCAGAATGACCTTAATCTGAGGAGACACATACTGGATTGTTTTAGGTGTGAAGAGTCATCATGAAAGCATGTCAAATAGTTCTGAGAAAAAAATGTATACACACATATATGCATGTACATATATGTGTACATAAGTTTGTATATGTGTCTAGGTGATGTGCTAGTTTTGGAAATTCTCTATATGTCAGAAATTTCTCAAGTGAAAATTTGGAGAAAACAAAGAAATAAGTAAAGGTCAAAAACACGTACTTCATCTGCTTAAAACCCACCAATGGCCCGTCATCTCATGAAGTGTAAAAGTTAGATTGCTTACAGTGGTCAATTTGGCCCTGCGGGATCAGCCTTCCAACGCCCTAAGGCTTCTCATCTCACTCAGAGTAAAAGCCAGAGTCTTTTTTTCCCCTTTGTATGACTCTTAATGAGTCTATCTTGTATTCCTAGAGCTTATCTTAGTGCCTGTCCCTAGTAAGAACCCAACCACACAAGTATTTGTCTAAATAAATAAATAGATATGTCTTTGTGACAGGTTTTATTGTTTTCATCAGGATGCCTTGACCATAGCTATACATTATTTTGTGCTGTTGCACATGATGCACTGCATGTAATGTCCATTACTTCCTGAGCAATAGAGATTATTACTCTCTTTCCTTGGGCTCTTAAAAATTCCTGAGGCCGGGAGCAGTGGCTTCTGCCTATAATCCCAGCACTTTGGGAGCCTGAGGCAGGAGGATCACCTGAGGTCGGGAGTTCGAGACAAGCCTGACCAACATAGAGAAACCCTGTCTCTACTAAAAATACAAAATTAGCCAGCCATGGTGGCACATGCCTGTAATCCCAGCTACTTGGGAGGCTGAGGCAGGAGAATTGCTTGAACCCAGGAGGCAGAGGTTGCAGTGAGCCAAGATTGTGCCATTGCACTCCAGCCTGGGCAACAAGAGTGAAATTCTGTCTCAAAAAATAAAAATAAGACCTGAGAGTCATATCTAAGCTTGCCTTTCCAGAGCCATGTATACTTTCTTGAATAATTACTTTTCTTTCCTGGTCTCCTTTGTGCCACTTTATTTTAATCTACTTATTGTCATCCTTGTACTTATATTCTCCATTCCCATCCTTTTTCATCAGTTCTGTCAGAAAGATGCCATCATGGTTTCCTTATTCCCTCATTTTATAGCCAAAGTATTTTTCCCTTCCTTTGCGGGCAAATAATGGGAAGAGGAACAGATAGGTACCAGTATCCTATGCTGTCTGCCTTCTGCCCCAAAATGAAAAACAATTTTACCAAATATAGCTCGCTGGCAAGAAAATTCTCTATAGCTAGGTTTGATCTTAATTTTACATTTCTAAAGTCCAGCCCAGTAGCTTTTAGGCAGAGATCATATCTCTGGCCTGAATTATTTTGCAGGTAAGAAAAAGATAAGGTAAATTTAAAGGTGAACTTTTAATTCAATACATATTTCCAACTTGTTATTCTTCACTAAAGAGACTATTTTGGTATCTCGACATATGCAGCAGAAAGGAGCTGCTGCTATGTCTTTAAAAGCTATCCTCAGAGCAGTGTGGAGGCAGGCGTGCCACTGAAGTACTTGAATGAGAGCGAGAAGAGGAGGTGGGAGGGGGTGCTCTTAAAGCCTCTGTATATGTATGTGTGTGTGTCTGTGTGTCCGTGTCTGTGAGTGTATGTGCCAGTGTGACTGTTGGCAGAGCTCTGGATGACATCTCTCTGAACAGCTGGGCCATGGTCGGCTTCAGAGCTGCTTGTCAGAGCAATTAGCTAGCTGGAGCCGCAGCAGCAAGGATCAGTATCATTTCATTCAAGGGTGAAGGGGGCGGGAGAGGGCTGTGGGTGGGGGAAGAGGCACAGGTTTCCCAGAAGGAATTTCTTCCGTCAAAATTCCGGCAGAACAGATCTTTACAATGAAATCTCCATTAAAAATGTGAGCTCGCTGCTGGTGTAAGTACAGATCCATCTGGGGTGAGTTTTGGATAATTTTCTTTCCTTCTTTATATAAAAGTCCTTGAACTCCACAGACTGGGTAGAAAGAAGCTATAAAGATATTTTTTCTATCTTGGCTGATTTAACTGTATAATATACACTAGGAAAACTAGAGAATTTTTAAGTGCTAAGTTTTGTGAGGGTTTTTTGGGCATTGGGTTTGCTGCTTTTTATCTTTAAAATATTATAAAAATTAGGTTTGCCAGAACTTTTACTCTATTCAGATTTTACCTCTTCCATGGCTATTTCAAGCAATGCTTCATTCAGATGTTGCTTATGAGAACAGTGGTGATTTCTGTTCTCTTTGGTGATGCTGTTGACGCACATTGCAGGAAGCAGGGATTCCCCTATAAATATCCTTCACTGTGTCATTACCCAGCTATCCACACCTGGCTGGCGAATGTGCCTCTCTGTCCTATATCTTTATGTAACTATCCCCTAGGCTTTAAATGTGATAAGAAATAGCCTTTGCTATGTCTAGGGAGCTTTTTTGATTATGAACATCTTAGGAGGAATTTGTTTAAAACCTTTTTACCAAAAAATGCCTTTTGATGTGTTGAGCTTGTCACGTGGATTTCTTCTAGGTTTATTGATTCTTATTTTGTATTACTTGTTTCTTATAATTGGCTTGTTTTTATTTGCTGGCCTTGGCTTCTAAAGAGTGCAGAGATGGGATTCCCTCTACCTCCAGTGACGTAGTGATTTTGTTTGCAGTCTTTTTCTTCTGAGAGGGAGGGGACGGAGAGAAGGAAGAAGAAAAATCCATCTGAAGCGGTGCGTTCTTCCTTCTATATGACTTGATGTTGGTAACTGGGTGCCATTGGATACAGCTGAAACCAAAGTGGGATGTTATAAAGGTGCTATAATTTTGTTTGTTCCCTTTTAGAATAGGCTTAGACCGAAGTCAGAATTACTAAAGCAAGGTGCCTGAATTTAACCCTGTATGTCCTGCTGTTAATTTTTACCTAATTACTTTTTCTAAATTTTTTTTTTTTTTAGAAATTTTTTTTAGAAATTTTTTCTAGAACCAGGATCCATGAATAATTTTAGGTTGAGTTCTGGAATTTGGAATTTTTCTGTCTTATTTGCACAGACAGTTTGTACACTCTTTCTCAGACCTAAAAAATAGGTAGTTATGTAAAATTCCTTGCCACTGTAGTTGAGAATAAAATTCTAATTTTGAATATATATAGCTAAAGCAAAGCTTTAGGAAGAAATTGTTAGATATACTCTTAGGTGTGAGCATAACAGCCCAACCCATCTTTTTTTGGATTGAGTGTCTGGGCTTCCAGTCCCTTTTTATGCAACTCCATTTTAATACCGCTGATCTCTAGAGGGCTGCAGAGGTCAGTGTGAAAAACTCAGTAAACTAGAGCCTAGGAAAATTGAAGGTTTGCCTATCTGTCAATGTATGTTTGGTTAACATATGTGGAAAAGTGCCTTTAAGAATGTGCTGGTTTATTTTCTGTCTTGATTTTCTTTTCTGTTCTGTGCTTACTCAATTCTTTGTGTGAAGTGAAAAGAGTAATAATGTCTACTTCTCAGCTTACATTAGGCATTCTTATTTTTCTGTGATAGTTCAATTATATTAATATTTATTACAGCCATAAATGTTTCAAACCAACACAATCTATTTGTTTTGGGTGGGGGAGGGGGGTAGGAGAAAAAAAGGAAGATAATCCTAGGGCAAATGGAGAGAATTCTAGAAGAATAACCTATTTAGAAGCTTGCCAGAGACAGGAGCTGTAAGGGTTAAGAGAAATTCCACCACATCCTTGCATCCTGATATTGCAGCAAATTTGTGGATAATTTCTTGCTAGCTTTTCAGGAAACCCCTGTGGTGGACAACCCTCATTAATCGTTGCTGGGAGACTGCTCTGACGTCACTGGGAGCAGTTCCCTGTCTGCAACTAGGACAGGAATAGCCTTTGAGGGGGAAGAAAACTGCTGTGAAATTAAAAGATGTCGGTTTTATTTGGTTTTCCTTTCATTTGAGGGTAGATAAGATAAACTTGAAGTCTTTTTTAAATGTTTGTCATTACCAAGGGAAAAATTGCCAAAAGTTATTTTTACTTCAACTGGAAGTGCCTTCTTCTTTTGAAATCTTTATTTTCTAACCATCAAGGTTTTGGAAAAGGTCAAGGAAAAAGAAAAGCTGTTGAGAAATGTTAGAGAAGTAAGATTTCTGTTTCTTTTTATCCTCTTTCCTCCAAAATTTTTTTGTTTTTGGAAGAAGGAAAGATCAAGAACCGCTTTTATAAATCATTGTTTTTAGCATCATCCTATTTGGGATAATTAAAAATGTGAGAAAGATAGATATATATATCTATCTATGTTGGAAGGACTTTCTGGCCAAATTGATAGGGGCCATTACTGTGCCTAGAAGTTACTATACCTACTTAATTATCTTCTCTCTGGTATCTTCCTCTCCAGCCCCCTCCCTTAAGAGCTCCCACTGTTAAGAGCGTCCCTTTTTTTGTTCATTTGTATTTTTGAGATGGAGTCTTGCTCTGTCACCCAGGCTGGAGTACAGTGGCATCATTTTGGCTCACTGCCACCTCCGTCTCCTGGGTTCAAGCAATTCACCTGCCTCAGCCTCCAGAGTAACTGGGATTGCAGGTGCATGCCACCACGCCGGGTTAATTTTTGAATTTTTAGTAGAGATGGGGTTTCACCATGTTAGCCAGACTGGTCTCGAACTCCTGACCTCATGATCTACCCGCCTCGGCCTCCCAAAGTGCTGGGATTACAGGTGTGAGCCACCGAGTCTGGCAAGAGCTTCTCTTTAGAAAAAACTTACTGGTTGAATGCTTGCCCCCTGGAATTCAAATCCCAGCTTTGCCAGTTGCTGCTCTGTGACTTTGGCCAAATTAATGTCTCCATTTCTTCATTTGTAAAATGGGTCAGCCATGGTGGCTCACACATGTAATCCCAGCACTTTGGGAGGCTGAGGTGGATGGATCACTTGAGGTCAGGAGTTTGAAACTAGCCTGGCCAACATGGTGAAACCCCTTCTCTACTAAAACTACAAAAAAAGGTATGGTGGCGAAAGCCTGTAATTCCAGCTACTGGGTGGAGGTCATAGTGAGCTGAGATCATACCACTGCACTACAGTCTGGGCAACAGAGCAAGAGTCTGCCTTTTACACACACACACACACACACACACACACACACACACTTGTAAAATGAAGATAATAATTAGTACCCACTTCCTAGGGTTGTTTTGAAGATTAAAAGAGTTAAAATATACATAATAAAGCTTTTAAAACAGGTCCTGGTCATTTTAAAGACTTAGTTAGCAGTAGCCATTATTATAAATATTTAGAAATAGAGTCCATCCGGGGTGGCAGAATGAGGCCCTTGTGTGTGTATGTATAAAGATCTTGGGCAAGTAGGTATAGAAAGAAAGCATATTTATTAACCTCAGAAGGACAAGAAGCTGCATGAAGAGGATATCTTCTCAGAGATGTTATCTTCCAAATGAAAGCCTCGAATTCTAATCATAGGAAACTATCTTTCTCAACTAATAATAGCAGCAGTTATCATTTACTGTGTTCCAAACACTATGTTCCTGCAAAAGACATAAGCTTGTTCTTTTTTTTTTATAATTGCATTTTAGGTTTTGGGGTACATGTGAAGAACATGCAAGATTGTTGCATAGGTAACACATGGCAGTGTGTTTTGCTGCCTTCTCCCCATCACCTATATCTGGCATTTCTCCCCGTGCTCTCTCTCCCCAACTAGCTCTCTACTTTTTAATAGGTCTTCATTTCTTATTATTCTTCCCATTCAGGCAGTGACACTTCCCTGTTCCCCAAATCCCCAATTTTTCAGCTCCAATAGAGCCACACCTTGAGTCCAAGGTAGCTAAAATGTCTATATTTGGGGAAAAGAGGGTTGATGGGAGAGACTTCAATTGGCTCTACTATAATTCTGCTGTTTTATGTTTCACAAGATTTTGTTTTTTAAATAAAATAATTCAGTCAAGAAAAATTTACTACATCTGTGGAAGTTCTTTCAAAACTTAAGGTTTGTCTTGGGCTTTCAGTGAACTAAAGCTTTGTTAAAAAATGATGTTCAAAACTCCAAAACACTGGAGTAGATATAAAACAGAGTAATCTTATTTGTCAGAACTGTTCTTCAAGCAATACAAAGTAAAAAAGGTAAAAAAATAGCTAAATCTGCAGAGAGAAAGGATAAATCACAGATGAGACACAATTGCAAGTATCAAGCATCAGTATAATATTTTTAATGTATTATAAAGTCCAGTAAAAACAACAGATTCACAGATTCACATCTACTATTCAAGTGTTTAATGAAATTACTTAGTTATTAAAAGAGTTATACTTTTTTCCTTCATACATAAAATGTAGTAATTTAAAAATTATTAGCCTTGCATTAAAATATTGCTATTTTTCTGCTATTCACTGTGTACTATGATGTAATATTATTTTACATACACTATTTTCAAAATACTCATTCCTCAAATATGAAAATCAAGTATCAAAAAGCAAGAACATTTTTATGCATACTCACAGAAATAAATGTATTTCATTTAATTGCAAGGTGACAGTCATAGATTATCTGTATTAAAAAATAAGATTTTTTCTTTACAAAAGAAAAATTCTAATGGGAAAATGTGCTGGCCCAGGAGCTTGATTTAGACTGGGTATTTCAAAATTCTCGAGGCTTACTTTTCACAATTAAGGATTATGGAAGCAATCCTGGTAAGCCTAAAGGGTTTTGAATTGTGCTTGTAGAACATTAAGCAAACATGGGTATCTCCAGGTTCACAAAGCTCCAATAAAACCATGTGTATATAATTAGATCAATCAACAGGAACCATTATGAGATATATGTCAGAGGAAGTCTCATAACAAGAAGCCATATAGAAAGAATTAACTCTATCCACCTAAGGCCTTATCCACTCAATACACAGACATCACATAAATTTATAATGGCATTAAATCTATCAATGGTATGAGGAATAAATATTTATTAAATCAGGCAAAGTACATTTTAGTGTACTTTGAATTAATAATTGACAAAAGCAATGAATTTTTTCACAAAACAAATTGGGTGTTTTCTAATGCACGCTTTCTTTTCTGAACATAATACCAAATGCTATTACTGTAACTTGGAAAAGCAGACAGACCAAGAGGATGAGTGGCATGGAAATAAACTTTTATCTTAAAATTAGACAAAATGAAGGAAAAAAATAAAAGGCTAACTGCATTTACAAGCCAACGGCTCCTAACTCTGCTCTGAATTTTCCTTTGATTCTTGTGGCTTATACAGCCCAGCATATAATTAAACGATTGCAATAATTCTTTGTGTAATTTACTCCAAAGTGTTACAACATTTGTGAGTTTTCATGTGACTAAGATTCAGAGTAAACAGAGTATTTTATGGTAGGAAAGGCACACCTTGAATAAACTCGACTCTAAATCGTAGAGTTCAGAGATTTAGATGCATACATCTGCATTAGTTCGCTAGGGCTGTCATAACAAATACCTTAGACTGAGTGGCTTTAGAAAATTATTTTCTCACAGTTCTAGAAGATAGAGATCCAAGAGCAATTTGTCTGAGGTTTAGTTTCTTCTGAGGCCTCTCCTTGGCTTGTAGATGGCCACTTTCATTCTCCATCTCCAAATGGCCTTTCCTCTGGGCATGCACACTGTATTCTAATATCCTCTTCTTAAAATATACCAGTCATATTGGATTAAGGCCCTCTCACATATCCAATTTTTAGTTGAATTTAAGGACACTGTCTTCAAATATAATCATATTACAAGGTCCTGGGGATTCAGAATTCAACATATGAATTTTGGTGGGACACAGTTTAATCCATAATAAGAAAAACTTTAATGTGTCATTATTTTGTAAACAACAGTTCTAATTTGATTCCTGTTACAAATATTTGTACTAATTATTATGCTCAATATTGCACATCTCTAACATAGTTCTTTTCAAACCATAGCTTTTACCAGAATGGGCTGGAGGGCTTGTTAAACCAATAGATTCCTGAACTCCACCTCCAAGAGTTTCTGATTCTTTTGGTCTGAGACCAGGCCTGAGAATTTGCTTTCCGACAAATTCCCAGGTGATGCTGACACTACTGGTTAATGAACTATACTTCGAGAACCAGTGATCTAGTATAAAGTTTCCCAAACAGATTTTTGTAAAAGTGTTTTATGAAATGTTGGCACAGATTCTTACAGAAAAGCAATTAATAGTCAAATTATTCTGGATTGTGCTACATATGGTAGTATCCTTTTAGAGATTTTAACATATTATTGAAATACTAATAACAGACATATTTAACATATTAAAATTTATAAGAATTCTTGCAGTAAGAGAAAAAAATAGTTAACTGACTTTCTACACTTACCTGACTATGTAACTCAGTTTTTCAAGTAACAACTTTTAACATATCATGCATATCTTTGGAAACATTGGTTTAACATCTTGAATTGTCTCACATCAAACCAGCATTTTCCAAACTGTTTCATGAGAGTCCAAGAAATATTTCATGCAAGCATGAATATTACAAGTGCTTCAAAGAGGAAGAAAGGTCTTCCATAATTTTGGAAATTCTTTGGTAACAATGTTTTACTTTATTTGATTCTGAACTGTAAAAACTTACAAGGATAAGAACTGCTTTTTGTAATTCACATTCTATGTTTCATAAAACACTAGGAGTGCCCTGAACCTGAGATTTATGATCAACATTTGAACTATGACTAAACAAAATTTTCAATTTAGATATTTTATCTTATTCTTATTTCCATATTTAATCCTGCACACAGTGTCTTTTAAGACTAGGAATATAAACACATATATGTACCTGTGAACATATGCACATATGTACACACAACAGCCCATCTACCATCATCTCCAATTTGTGTTTGAGTCCCACAGATTTGTAATCAGTAAATGAAAAATGTGGAAGATCGGTGTAGATAGGAGCAGTTTTAGTGTTGCCATATAAGAACGATCTAGGAAATGCATTCAACAATTAATTACATATCAAATACAGGTCATTTAGTTAAAATTTTTGTACAAATTAGAAGGGTGTGTTCTTATGCTCATTTTTCTACACAGATAAATAACTGTTTTTCAAATAGCAAATTAGAGATGATTAAAGGAAAAATAGAACTAATATTCATTGAACAATGATTATGTTTTAGGAAATATGTCAGTTATTTTATATGCTTTATCTTAATTTTCACTCTCATTAGCCTTGAATAAGGGAATTATCGTTTCCATTTGACAGAGGAAAAAATTAAAGTTCATAAATGTAACTTAGTTGCAGTAGGATAAAGGGCTGATAAAGATACTGCCCCTGACATCAATGCATTCAAAGTCTTGTGAACCAAGATTTGAAAAATAACATATGAAAAATTGTATGAAAGATTCAAGCCCTGAGAAGGGGCTCATGAAGATATTTTTTTTTAAGTGGTATGAATCTTCTAATAAAAAGCAAGAAAGACTACTAAGTGGATATGGAAGGACTGAGGTTTAGTGTTTAAGAGTCACACTTCATGGGTTCAAATCTCTGCTCTGCTGTTAACCAGTTTTATCATCTTAATCATGTTAAACTCTTCAAACATGTCTTTTTTCATCTATTATATGTAGATCATAATTGTATGTACTCCATAAAGTAAGCATAAAGATTTAATGAGTTAATATAGAGAGCCTGGCTCATATTGATTACCAAAGAAGCTTTTTATTATTATATTTTATCAAAAATATGAGATCTATATGAAAATATAATGGTAGCATTATTTTATATTTTATATAAAATGTAGACTTTAAGAATAAATAAAATTAATTATGATAATAGCAATAATTCTACTGAAATGTGAAATATATATTAAACAAATGGTGAATTATGATCATGAACTAATTCATTAGAAAACATATCTGAGTATTTTTAGGTAAAATTTAGTTTGGATTTTACATCTTTTTTCTCCATGTTTAGACATTTCTCAGGAAGAGTTTATTTTTAAAAACAATGTTATTATGAAAAAGACTAAAAGATCATTATTAATCAAGAGAGGAGTCCGTTACAATTGTTTGACGATAACTAACAATATATTTTTTAACTATGGTAACCAAATAAAAGAGGACAATAAAACCTCATTCTTCACTTAATCATGACAGATTTTCCACTGTGTTGAAAGTCCACACTCTGGAAAACATAGATGCAACAGATTAGAAGATGGGTAATTCCTTCCATCTATAATCTTATACTCCATAGTGAGAAATGAACAATCAATTCATGAAGAGCTATAATGTTAAGTTCCAAAAGAAAATGGTCAAATTTATTTTTCTTAAAACAAGGAAAATGTCAAAAAAAAATAATCAACTTAGAGTGGAGATTTGAGAGAGAGAAAGATGGAAGGATTGCATATAAAGGGATCAGCAAAGGCAGTTGCACAGATAAAATAAATCACAGAGGAAAGTGTCGCTTAGAGGGAAAAATATTGTTTAATTAGAAAACAGAATTATCTAAAAGTGTTACAGGAAACTGTTTTGAATATACTTCAAGTAAATGTGGGCAACTCTAAACACAGCAGTTACATGCCAAAAACCTAGTTAACTTTACCTTTTAGAGTCTGTATTTTAATCTATTTAAATAAATTTAATTTGTATTGGGGGATAGAGTATGTAATTTACTAATCTTTAGCTTCAGTAGTCTGAGGAAGAAGGTATATACAGGATTAGTATAGTATATACTATAAAGGCAAACCTTATTTTACTTGATTTAAAATATTTTAATATTATAATAATGGTTAGCAATATGTAACAATAAGAAAAGTCTAAATTAATAAGTGGGTAGGAGAATAGGATTCTGTTTCATTATTAATATCTTTCATTGATTACTTTGATTGCATATATTTGAACTTTTCTTTAGCCGATTCTCCTAAGGTATTATGTCATTTTGAAAGACATTGACAAGTTTTACATTTTGCCACCCTGATGTTTACACAGTGGAATTAGTTAAGGATGATTATGAAAACCAACAGCAAGTTACAATGATTTTCATTTGATAGTTTGGACGGTGTCATGGCTCCTCAGTATATTGCAGGAATTTATTATTTACCAGTTTTTTCAGAAACACCTGGACCACACTATTATTATAATGACACTCTGAATGGATATTTCTTTTAAATATACAAAAACAACATGGGGAAGGGATTTGCATATATAAAATGCAATGTCTGTAGATTATACAAAAGTTACAAGTACACAAATATAAAATTGTCCAAAAGTATACCTGTCAACTCTACTTCTTTAGTCCTTGAAAAATATGTATGACAAAAACTGAGTAAAATCATAATAGAGTAGTTATTATTTATATAATTGCATATAACTAAAACATCCCAATAATTAGGTTCCAATCTACCATCCTACCATATTACAGAATTGTCATGGTGGCAATCTGAAGGATCCCTGATAATGATGATCATATATATATATATATTATATATATATTATATATATTATATATATATTATATATATTATATATATATATACACACACACATATTTAACACATACACATGTACACAAATACATATATGTGTATGAATAGACATATATATACACACACATAAACATTGTGTAAACATACATATATATGAGTGCATTTGTGTATATATATATATACAAACACGTGCATGTATCTATTTTGCACACACATACATATATATATACGTTATACACACACTCATTTGTGTCTTTGTGTGTATTTCCTGTGCTCTCATCTGTCTTCCTATCTCTCCCATTCTCCACTTCTATAGACAAAAGCAGCATATTAATTTCTCATGGTTTATATAACAAATTACCACAAACTTAGTAGCTGCTATGGTCTGAATAAGTTCTCCAAAATTTATATGTTGGAGATTTAATCCCCAATGCAACATTATTGGAAAATAGGATATAATGGGAAGTATTTAGGTCATGGATTAATGCTGCCATAAAAAGGTCTTATGGGAATGAGCCTTCTTGCTTCTGCTTTTCTACCACGTGAGGAAACAGTTTCAGCTCTTCCTCCTGCCACCATGTAAGGAAGCAGCAAGAAGGTGACTTGATCTTGGGCTTCTTGGCTCTGGAACTGTGAGAGAATAAATTTCTCTTTTCCATAAATTATTCAGTCTCAGGTATTTTGTTATAGCAGCACACAATGCACTAAGACAGTGACTAAACATAATATAAATTAACAAATACTTAATACATGCGGAGCTTAAAACCTAGATGGCGAGTTGATAGGTGCAACAAACCACCATGGCACATGTATACCTATGTAACAAACCTGCCCATTCAGCAAATGTATTCCAGAACTTAAAGTAAAATAAACAAACAAAATTCTGGAGGTCAGAATTCCAAAATGGGGTTGAACTTGGCTAAAATCAAGGTGTCAGTGGAACTTTCTTCCGGAGGTTCCAGGGATTCATCTCCTTGCTTTACTCAGCTTTCAGGTGGCTTCCTGCATTCTTTGCATCCTCATGGTCCCTTTCTGTCGCCAAAGCCAGCTATTGTGTCCCTCTGACCTTTGCTTTCATTATCACATCTCCTTCCCTGACTCTTCTACCTTCCTCTTTCCTATGTAAAAACCTTGAAATCAAACTGAATCCACCCACATAATTCAGATACTTTCTACATCAAAAGATATTTAATTGAATCACATCTGCAATGTTAAGCAACATACTCACAGATGCTGAAAATTAGGATGTGGACATCTTTGAGCATCATTATTATGGGTACTCTAAGTAATACCATGCTTTACCTATCTTCCCTCTATTTCCTCAACTTTAATACACTCCTTAAACTATTTCCTTTGGATATTTGTCCCAGCCATTGGTCTGACATGTTCCTATCAAGATCATGAGAATATCCTGCTGCTGAATGTTACAAGCGTGCTCTTACCTTCTCCAACTACTGTATTTCATTTTGATGTATTGACTCCTCTTTTTGGTTTCAAACTTTTCTCTGCAGGCTTCTATGCCGCTCTCTTCTTTCTCCCCATGAACTTTCCATTGTTCCTTCATAGTTTCTTTTATGGATACCTTTTCTTTCCCTTTTCTCTGACTGTTGTCCTTTTGTTTGTGCTAACTATTCATTTTCATCAAGTCCCATGATACCATCTATGTCTTAGGCTTCTACAGGGATTAGTCCCGAATCTCTGTCTCATTTAGATCTATCTCTCTTTAACTCTGTATTAAAGCCATACATCCATTTTGATGGCCAAGGGAAACTGTAAAACCAACACGTCCAAATGTGAAAAAACATTTATAGAAGCCCAAATGTATACTGTTTTCCTTCCCTCCCTCCCTTCCTTCCTTCCTTCTTCCTTTCTCCCTTTCCTTCTTCCTTCCTTTCTTCTTTCCTTCCTCTCTTTTCTTTCTCCCTCCCTCCTTTCCTTTCTTTCTTCCTTCCCTTCCTTTCCTCCCTTCCCTCCTATCTCTTTCCCTTTCTTTTCTCCTTTCTTTCTTTTTCTTTCTTTCTTTCTCTCTTTCTTTCTTTCTTTTTCTTTCTTTCTTTCTTTTTTTCTTTCTTCTTTCTTTTTACTTTTTTTCTTTCTTCTTTCTTTTTACTTTTTTTCTTTCTTCAAACAGAAATATCCGTTTCCTGGTTACCAGTTCAAAAAGTACAGAATCTTTATCTGCCTCTCTTCATTCAATTCTCACATATAATCTTGTCACATAATCTCCAAATTCTCTTGTTTTAAATGTCTTAATATTTCTTGAATCTAATCCATTCTTAGCATCTTCTTAGTTACTGCCTCGCTTCAGTTCAAACTAATTTTTGCGTTTACTGATTCTGCTTTCTCCTAATTAGGCTTTTTGTTGTTCCAGCCTTAGCTTTCTATAATCCTAGCCTCTACACTGCTACCAACATGATCTAATGTGCAAACTTCATTATAAAAGCATTAATTCTGTCTTCCCATTCCTCACCCATCATTCAATTTCTTACACACAGGTCTTCTTGCTGCTTTACCTTCAATGCTAAGTAATTTTCTAATTGCTTTCCTCTTAATTTCATTTTCTGGAGTATTTTAAGGTTTAAATGAGATAATGTAAGAAAAACTTACAGCACAGTTTCTAGAATATAGTAAGCGTTCAATAAACATTAATTCCCTTTTTTCTCCCTGTCTTCCTTCTCTCACTAGGATTTTGCGTATAATTCTCTTTTCATTGCTAAGTGTTATTGTCTCAACTAGTCAGATATTGATCTTTTGGCCATCCATTTGTCAAGGCCACTTTCAATACACTTCCTCCTTTGAATTTTATGAACATAGTCTATTCTTAGTTATAGAATTTCAATTAAGCATTCTACCAACCATTTGAGAATGAAGTCCTAAACTATTAACCTATTATAATCCTTAGCTGATTCTTTAGCTTATTCAATTTAGATAAATATTTTTCTCTTATTTTAATTTCAGTCAAGCAATCTAAAACAGGACTACTGACATATTATATAACAATATTATATGAATATGTTTATTATGTATCCATGTGAAAAGGCAATTTCTACCTACAGAGGTTTTCTTATTTCTCCATTTTTAATTATATTCTTACAGGTTCCACCACCTTTAAGTTATAGCATGCTAGGCCTTCCTAATGAACTTGCACTTTTGAATCTCTACAATCCGCAGATTAAAATTCTGCATCATCTCCTTTCCAATCATTTCTCACCACCTCCACCATCTCCAGCCTGGTCCACACACCCTCGTCTCTAGCCGGACTTACTGCCAAAAGGCTGTTAACGGACCATCTTGTATAGCCTATCATCTTTCCCCAACCCAGCAACCAGAATCATCTATAAATCAGATTTCATCATTTCTCCACTTCCTTTCTGTCTCCCACTGAATAAAAGCCATTGATTTTACACAAGCTTACCATGACTGACAAGATTCAAACTCTGGTTGTTCCTACTCCTTCTGCTGTTGTTCTCATTCTTTTTGCTCCAGTCCCTCTGGTCTTCTTGCTCTTCCTCAAATTACCAGGTGTTCCCTAAATGTGGGTATTCACCCTCTCTTCTGCCTGAAGGGTTGCTTTCTCTCCTTCTTTAGGTCTTAAGTGTCACCTTTTCCTTCAGTCCTTTCTTGACCATCTTACAGTTGAGACTTCTTATGTTTTCTTTCTCGTTTCATCCTTTTCCATAGTCTGGAAAACCACCATTTTAATTTTACTTTTTAAAACATGTCTTAACCTCCTTCTTATTAGAATGTAATGACTATGAGGACATGGGGCTTTTGCCATTTTTGTTCAATGAAGTGTTGATAAGAAGCCCCTATAATGTCTGATATATAGTAAATGCTTACTTAGTAAGTATTTGGAAAATAGTTTCTGTGAGATTCTGAGAAGACTAAGTAATCTTCACTTTCACTTGCCATCCAGCTTTTCAGCTTATTTTGAGAAGCATGCCTGGTTTATTAGGTTGGCCAGAAAAAAAACTAGTGAAATAGGAAATAAAATTATCTTTTTGCCCAAAGCTGATCCTAGATGCCATGATACTAAAAATGTAATATGGGGATTTATCACTGGAGTTTTAAAACAAAGGTAAAACTCATCAGATCAGTTTCAGGGGTGCATTAACATTTGTAGAACAAAGCCCACAAACAGGAAGGGTATTTTGTGTTCCTTGTTCATCAGAGGATGAGCACGTGTTTTTCAGAGCTAAGTAGTACATGAGTTACAATATTTTGAGCCAACGTGGAAGTTTAAACTTGCTGCAGGGACTTCCCATAAAGGAAGGTAATCATGTTACAGATTTAAGGCATTTAGCAAATTATGTTACATCTGCATGCAAAGAAAAAAAAAAGAGCATTCTTGTTAAAACTCTCTGTGAATCTATATAAAGCAAAATAATTAAATACTTTTTGCATGTATGCTTTTTCCTATAAAACTGTCTTTGGATTTTAAGTATGAGATTTCTGTGTGCCCATAATATACCAGCTATTTTTATATTATCACCATAGTCAACTTCTGTATAAGTTCCCTTGCAGCATCCTATGTATATCATTTGAAGGTCTCACTCAAATGTGATGTAAGTTATATTAACAATTGGTCAATCATAATTATTGTTGTGTGCCTTTCCTTCAAGATTTAATGGCATACATTTTTATTTCCTACCTAAAAGCTGAACCATCCCAGGTAAACTACTGTCCTAACAAAATGAAACCTCTATCCTTGGAAGAACAGTCACTTGGAAAAATGTAATTCAACAGTTAATATCTGAATTTTTCTATTAGTAAAGAGCCAGCTTCAAATGAGCTAGAAGCCCTTCACTCCTAAAAAAATCTATGGTAATGATGAGCATGGTTTTAATAGGTCACTTAATGGGATATAGAGAGTTTTCAATCCTCTTCATCTTTTAAGGAAAACAAAACTAATTATGTCTCTCTAGGCAGTCAGAAATACGTACTATCTCCTAAGTGCAGTGGATAATAAAACTTACATATACTTGCCCTTCTTCTGCCTTAATTTTTTTTCTTCTAAAACTGTAAACTAAAGTAATCACATGTACGTAACAAAGCTCTTCTGTAAAAGAAGGGTAAATTGTAAGATCTCTCTCCTCATGAGGACACTCTAACCTATATGTTTGACCCTAATAAGATTTTTTCAGTGCATTCTTATATTACTTAATCTTTACATAATTATCCAAAATATAACCCAAAGTTTTCTTGAATTCAAACCCTAGTGCTTAGAAATCTAAGGTGAAGGATCTTCATGGAAAAGATTGTATGATAAAATAAATATTGTCCAAGCCCTATTTCCTTGACTCACAAAATATATTTAGAAGCAAGGAATAGAGTTGTGTTTAATTAAATATGTAGGTTATAGATAAATCAATGTATATGATGTGCTGATAATCTCATCTCTAACTTTTTAATACAAGTGTACCTTTAGGGATTAAACAGGTTTAAAGATTACAATTGGACTTACCTACTACCTTCAGCTCTTCACTGATCCATTTTGCAGTGCTGTGGATTATTAATAACTAAGCTATATAGATGCCCTAGAGCTTATGTGGATGGAATACCTTGCAATACACAATCATTTCAAAATATTCACATTCTTGAGAAAACATACAGTTTATTAAACTCTAGGCAAAAACACATCTACTAAATAATGATATTGAATATAATAACAAACTTTAAAAACACTCTATACTGATTTCATGGACCTTTAAAAAGACCATTTCACCCAGCAATTGCATAATGGGTGTATACCCAAAGAATTATACATCATTCTACTATAAGGACACATGCACATGTATGTTTATTGCAACACTATTCACTATAGCAAAGACTTGGAACCAACTCAAATGCCCATCAGTGATAGACTGGATAAAGAAAATGTAGCACATATACACCGTGGAATACTATGCAGCCATAAAAAAGATGAGTTCAGGTCCTTTGCAGGGACATGGATGAAGCTGGGAACCATCATTCTCAGTAAACTAACACAAGAACAGAAAACAAAACACCACATGTTCTCACCCATAAGTGGGAGTTGAAAAATGAGAACACATGGACCCGGGGAGGGGAGCATCACACATTGGGGCCTGTCAGAGTGTATGGGGCTAGGGGAGGGATAGCATTAGGAGAAATACCTAATGTAGATGACAGATGCATGGGTACAGCAAAAGCCATGGCATGTGTATACCAATGTAACAAACCTGCACATTCTGCACATGTACCCCAGAACTTAAAGTATAATATTAAAATAAAACTAAATTAAAAAAAACAGACTCTATTCTCTTAGAGTAGGTTTAGGTTTACAGCAAAATTGAAAGGAAGTTTCAGAGATTTCCCATCTGACTCCTGCCCTCATACATGCATACTTTCTCCCATTATCAACATCTTCACCAGAGTGGTACATTTGTTATAGTTGATGAAACCTGCATTGACACTATCATTGACATTATCACCCAAAATCCATAGTTTACATTAGAGTTCACTCTTGGTCTTGTACATTTGATGGATTTTGACAAATGTATGATAACATGCATCTACCATTATGGTATCATACAGGATAGTTTCACTGCTCTACAAATCTCTGTGTTCCTCCGTTTACTCTATTCATCCCTCACTTTTCACTGCTGTCAGTGAACGTACTCCATACGTTTTCCTTTTATAAAATGTCATTGTCTTAGTTCATTATCTGCTGCTGTGATAGAATACCTGAGACTGGGTAATTTATAGAGAAGAGAGATTAATTTGTATCGTGGTTCTCGAATCTGGAAAGTCAAAGATCATCGTGCCAGCATCTGGCAAATGCCATCATGCTGTGTCATCATCTTTCAGTGACAAATGCAGAGGTCAAGAAGGGGCTAGAGCAAGAGGGCAAGATCCACTCCTTCGATAATGACAGTAATTCATTGATTCAGGCAGAGCCTTCATGCCTAATCATCTCTTATTAGGCCCCACCTTCCAACACTATAACATTGGGGATTAAGTTTCCAACACATGAACTTTGGGAAACATATTCAAACAACAGCAGTCATATTGTCGAAATCATACAGTATATAGACTTTTCATATTGGCTTCTTTCATACAGGAATATGCATTTATA
Source organism: Cacajao melanocephalus (assembly GCA_963573385.1). Classification (NCBI taxonomy): domain Eukaryota; kingdom Metazoa; phylum Chordata; class Mammalia; order Primates; family Pitheciidae; genus Cacajao; species Cacajao melanocephalus. The sequence goes on along the minus strand of CAUYLG010041152.1, from coordinate 164,605 downwards.
GTTCATCCATGTCTTTTCACAGGTGGTTAGCTAATTTCTTTTTGATACCAAATAATATTCCATTATCTGGATGTACCAGTTTCTTTATCTATTTACCAGCTAGAAGTCATTTTGGTTGCTTCTAAGTTTTGGCAATCATAAGTAAAGCTGCTTTAAACATCCGTGGGCTGGTTTTTTGCATGGGCATACATTTTTTATCTCCTTTGGGTAAATACCAAGGAGCGCAATTGCTGGATCATAGCGATAAGAGTATATTTAATTTTGTGAGAAACAGCCAAACTTTTTTTCAATGTCATTATACTATTTTGCGTTTTTACCAGCAACGAGTAAGAATTCTGCTGCTGCACATCGTTTCCAGCATTTGTTTTTGTCATTCTAATAGGTGGGCAGTGGTATCTAATTGTTGTTTTAATTTGCATTTCTCTGATAATATATGATATGGAACATCTTTTCATATGCTAATTTGATATGCTTATCTATAAATCTTCTTAGGCAAGATGTCTGTTAAGGTCTTTGATCTATTTTTTAATCAGGTTGTTTGTTTTCATTATCTTTAAGTTTTAAGAGCTCTTTGTAGATTTTAGATAATAGTCCTTTATTGGATACATCTTTTAAAAATATTTTCTCTCAGTCAATGGCTTCTCTTTTTATTTTCTTGGCAATATCTTTCACAGAACAGAAGTTTTTGATTTTAAGAAAGTCCAGCTTACCAAATCTTTCTTTCCTGGATCATCCCCTTGATGTCATATTTAAAAAGTCATCACCAACCCCAGGGTCATCTAGGTTATCTCATATATTATCTTCTAGAATTTTTATAGTTTTACATTTTACATTTAGGTCTGTACTATATTTTGAGTTAATTTTTGTGAAAAATGTAAGATTTGTGTCTACAGTTTATTTTTGCATGTGGACATCAATAGATATTTTTATAAGCTATTTCCTCTGTAAAACTGACTATAACATAATGTATGTGTATATATATGAAAACATACATATATTGATATATATGTATTTAAAGACTATTCGATTGTACATAATTCAGTTTTTTTATCCCCAAGAAATAAATATCCCTGAAATAGCTTAGTAAAACATCAATGTTGATTTTTTATTGATACTTTGATTCCATGGTATTTAAGGGTACTCTCACAAAAGGTATTAAGCTGAGCTTACCAACATAGCTAAGTCATCAGCTTATACGTCATGAAAATATATTTTGAAGAATTACATTTAAAAAAATTCTACTTTCTCTCTCTATCCATGTTCCTTCTCTAGCTGCTACAGTGTACTGGGGAGACAGCAGAATCCTGTAGAATCCAGTGCCTTTGTCAGTGAAACCCTAGAAACTTCCAGGTTCCCCCCACATCCTCCTAAAATCCCTTGGCCCTTGCCCAGCACGTATCTTTACACTTTACCCAACTCAAAGCCTCAGTTTCAGCACTGCTATCTAACCAATCCATTATTTCTATCCTTATACAGCCACAGCCCTATGATTACAAAATGAGGTGAATTAAAATGTAACAGATTTTTTTGTTCTCAAATGATTTACGATTCACATATTAATAAAAGTACATTATAAATGTAAGTGAGTATTTTGAAAGTGTGGAAAGAATGTAAACAAACCACAGAGTTACTACTAGATTAAGGACTAGAAAAATATAAAAATATCATTACTACTTCTACCCCTTGGCCTGAAAGGGCAGGGGAGACAGCATTTTCTAGAACCAGGTGAGACAGAGAGGTTTGAGTGTCAGGGCCATCTGGCATGAGCTGTACCTTGTGATGAATAAATGCAGCCAGTGTCAGACAAACCTACAGGGAGGGATGTGGAGGAATAAACCCCAACCTCAATTTCTTTCTTCCTTCCCATCCCTGTTGAATTCCACATGCTAAACCCAACAGAAAGCTAGAGGGCCAAGAACCCTGTTGATATAATTCATTCAGAGATACTTCTCAGGGCCCAAAGAAAGGTAAAGGATGTAGTATTTGGAGAAGCAAATGGAAGAAAGATATCCAGCAAACATATTTTAAAATCTGTACTACTACCTTTTATTCAAAACATACAGGCCAAAAGAGGAGGATACTTGGACAAGGGTTCATTTAATTAAAAATTATAAAAAATTCAATGCAGATACCTCAAATAAACTGTCATAATAACTTGTTACATGATGATAAACTGAACTTTTTGTATTTTCGTTAGTGTTTTGTCTAAGCTCTATTAAGCTATGGAGGCTCTTCCAAATATAAGCATATAGAAAAACTTCTGTAAAGAAGTGACTAAATTGTTTCACATTCTCCAAGCCAATGCAATCAGGAAAACACTGGTCTGAGAGAGTGCACAATCTCTAAACTGATGAGGAATTAATCAGATGAATATAGACTTTTCAAAAAAAAAAACTTGGTACACATCGGATGTCTCAAAACTTGAATAAAAGAAGAAGAAAAGAGAAACTTGTCAAAGAGCGTTTAGTAAATAAAGTATTGCATAAGCCTAAAACAAACAGCTAATATTTATTGAGAACTTTTCAGTAGTCAAGCAATCTGCTGGGGAAAGTTAATGTGTAGTTTCACATAATGCAGTATTACTAAGAGGTAGAGGATTATTAAACCAATTTTATAGATGAAAAGTGAGTTTGGGGAGTTTAAGTAGTTGTCTAGCTAGCCCATAAAGCTAGAAAATTGGGTAGACAGAAATAGAATTTAGCACTGCCTGATACCCAGAACTAACTCAGTTGCACTATTGTTACATTATAATCCTTTAATTAAGAAAAGAAATGTTAACTCAGTATGGAAAATATATTTTTATTCCAAATGTATCTAAATGATAAATATTTGGCATTTAAGAAATTGTAAGGTTTTCAGATCACAAATTAATTCTGGAAAATTACAGTATTTCTACTTTATTCAAATTTGTAGTTAACATTATATGAATTATGTCATTATTCAGATTAAAAGTGCAGATAATTTTTCTGTAAACGTTATCTTTTTCTTTATATGATTCAACTAAGAACTATCTTTGTTGATTCATTGGGTAGATTCTTTATGCTGATAATAAAAGTTGAGTAGGCTAGCAGGCAAAATAGATTGGTTCCTTGAAAAAAACGGGATTATATTTCTAAGAATATGGCTGATGTAATGCTAAAACATAAGAGTAGAAAAACAGATATAATGTGAAGAATTTATAAAATGTCTTAATTTTTGTATTTCTCATATAGTACCATCAGCTATTTAAATTTTATGTTCAATCTTAATGACATTTTTCGTGAGTTAAGGTACTGTGCATAGTATACACTCATAGAACTAATGCATTGACATTAAGCTATGCTAAAATATAGAATCCTCTAAATTGTCTAAAATTAATTTTAAAAGTGGGGAAAATATAAGTTTTTACTTAAAACAGTAATGAACTCTTTTTGCTTTGTATCTCTAATTATCTTAGAAACAATATGTATCAAAACATGGCATGCTATCAATTCATCAAGTGATGTAACACAGGACAGTAAATCATGATGTAATAGATTATTTGCCATGGCTCAGTGCTTTCAATAATGATGTAATATAAATTTATATAAAAGTATGTTAAATACATATATATTTTAAATTCAGTTCTGTTATTAGCTTAAGAACGGAAACACACTAAATATTAAGCATTGATCTTAATTTATTAATAAAGGGCCACTATAATATTCTAAAGAAGAAAATACATAATATAAAACAGTTTTTTTATCACTACACTTCGTAGAAATTTCATTCTTATGCCCTTCATACATCTTAATCTCCCACATATAATAATAAAAATCTTTATGATCTATGGATAATTGGACTGGATACGTATAATCAACCCTCAATTATAATTTCAGAGGCAAGAAAGAAATCACATAGACAAATGAAATTCTCAGCTAAAACAAGAATCAGAGAATCATGGAATTTTAGCTGAAAGAGACCTTAGAGATCAGCTACTCCAACCCCCTTGTTTTATGTATGAATAAATTGAGCTCGGTGAAATTAAGGAACTTTTCAAAGGTCACATAACCAAGTTTTCTATAAAGCAAGGATGAGTGGTCTTCTGGCTCAGACTTTTCCCACAATCCTACACTGCCTTTGAAGAAATCTGTCCAGCTGAAATTGACCTAGTGACTTAAAAACATCTATAAACACTCCATTGCAGTCTTCTCACTGTGCCTACCAATTTACTTTAAACTCTTTCTTACCAGCTGAAAATGTTGCTCAAAACTACTCATTGTTTGTTAGACTTAACAAGGTTGTTCAGAATATTATCTACGAATTGTCTAATGAAAGTATTTACTTTTGCTGAGTTTTAACACCCTTCTAGTCAGTGTGTTCCAGTGGAGATGTGAGAAACAGGAAAGGCAGAAAAGCCAAAGAAAAATACACTCAAGTAAATGTCCTTGAATAGGAAACTCCAAAGAAACAAAAACGAATTCATTCATTCATTTATTTAACACCCTGTCACTAAGTACTTGAGTGTTAGTTATTTCTAAACTTTCTTCTGATGAGATTCACTAACACCACTTTTCAGGATCCTAATTCAGTAGCCAGGCTGAGGCCAGGAATCTGCATCCTTAATTGTGATTCTTAGACAAATTTGCAGAAACTATGTACTGTGTAAAATACAGAGAACAGAAAGATTTACAAGAAAGAGACTCTGGCCTTGTGGAATTTATAAGCTAGAAGTAGAGATACAGGTACAAACAAATGATAGCTGCGTAGTGAGCCTGCATATGATGAGAAAGGAAAACTTCACAGCATGTGAACAGTGAGTGAAATTGTTATAGACAGAAATGAAAAGAGCACTGCATATGATGGGAATAGCATGTGCACAGGTAAACAATAGACACATACATAGATGGGAGAAAAGGAGGAAGAACAAGTATAAAGCCAGTTTGTGAATGAGTGGGATGAGGTTTGACTCGCTTATGATTCATGAAGAAATGGAGGTGGAGATTGGGCTAGAATGTTATTTGGGGATCAGATCAAAGATGTAAAGATCTAGACTGTGAAATCTGTGAATGTCTTTGAATATGGGGCCAACCTGATCACAGCCAAAGTTTCGAATCTTTCATCTGAAATGCAGATTGTATGATTAATTGGACAGGGGGAAAAGTGAAAAATACAAAAATGGTTTTGTGAGTTAGATGACTAATTGTTAATTTTTAGGCTGAATTAAACCTTCAGAATATTTCCAAGAATATTAATCTAAATTTCATGTTTCAGATATCTTCCAGAAAATTTTCAGGGCTGTCATAGAATTATGAAGGGTGCCTGAGGAGTATCTACTATAACCCTACGGACTTTCACGTGTAAGGTTCTTGCAGGACCAGTGAAAATCTGTCCAATTCTTAGAAACCTCCAAAGCAACTCATTGCAATGTTTAATAATTCTCACTGTCAGAAAATATGTATTAATGTATAATCACAATCTCTTTTTTTGTCCTACACTTTTCTGTTCAATAGTCATTGGATAGAGGTTAAGTCATTTCTATTGTTGATCCTATCATATCACATAGGCTGTTAGGATACGGCTTTCTCTCCTTCCCTAAAACTAATAGCTCAATTCTATTAAGTTCTCCTTGTGGTAATTTTTGATGCTCCTATTATTGCTAGTTTTGCTTAGCCACAGGCCTAGCTGTGTCTGTTTCTTGAATATATGTTAGCTTTTTTTTTAAGCAAGTCAAGCACCATTTTTATAAAGCAGTAACATTTAAGGATCTGAAAAAATAATTTCTGTAAAACAAAACACAAATATTTTTGTGTTATTTTGTTATTCTAATTCTATATAGAAGAAACAGAGATGTAGCGGTGTGACTTGTACCAACTCACACAGTGGTAGTGTGGCACTCTAAGACCTTTTGGCTCCAGGTAAAGTATTATATACTATGTTATCCTACGTTTTCATGGAATTAAAATCCCATACAATAAGAAGCACATTTTAGGGAAAAGATGACAATTTTAATGTGGACTGAGTGTGGGACTTCTAGGAAAGGATTGCCAGTTGGCAGTTGGATACACAGGTTTGTATTCAAGGAGTAAACCAATGCTGGAAAGCTATGTCTGAAAATATAGCAAAGTCTGGGTGTAGAGAAGATCACCCTGCTTTATGAAACCAGCAAAGACAACAGTATTTGAAGAATAAATAGAGTGAAAAAAGTGGTCAAAATGTAGGAGAAGCTAAGGAAAGAAGATATTTCTAGAAGAGAGTTGTTAGCCACGAGCTAAGAAGTCAATAGATTAGGACTGGTGAGGATGAGATGAGACAAGTCCTTCCTTTAATAAGTTTGCCAGGGAAAGATGAGAGAGGAGGGTCTCTAGGAAAAAGAAACATGGAAAAACTGGAAGAAATTTAACCATGGTTTTAATGCTGATACAAAGACAGTGGAGAAAAAAAGAAATATATGGTTGGAATGGGGGATTATCAAGGAAAAGAGGTACATCAAGAGCACTGAAATGGATTTGCTTTAAGAATGAGAACTTGCTCTTGCTTCCTGTTGGGGGTAAAGGTGAATATGGTGATAGAGAGTGTTTTATTTAATTTCTAGCATTTTCTCTGTAAAGAAGGTATTAAAACCATTTGCAGAGTGATGAATGTTGTGGTTGCCTAATAAATTTGAAAGATAAGTTTTAGAATAGGTAGAAAAAAATAACCAATCTGAAGAAAGGACTGCTAGATAGCAAGATGGACTCAATTGAGATTGGAGGTCATAGATTTGTGGTGGTTATACAGTGTGATTTTCTTTTCTTCAGCACTCAGCAGCCTATGTATAGTTTAGGGAAAGAGGGATAACTGAATGTATTTAGAGTTAAAATTTTGGCCAGGCATAGTGGCTCATGCCTGTATTCCCAGCACTTTGGGAGGCCGAAGCGGGTGGATCTCGAGATCAGGAATTATGAAGGGTTGTCGTAGAATTATGAAGGGTTCAAGACCAGCTTGGCCATGGTGGTGAAACCCTATCTCTACTAAAAATACAAAATTAGCTGGGCGTGGTGGCAGGCACCTGTAATCCCAGGTACTTGGGAGGCTAAGGCAGGGAATTGCTTGAACCTGGGAGGCGGAGGTTGCAGTGAGGTGAGATCGTGCTGTGCCACTGCACTCCAGCCTGGGTGACAGAGTGAGACTCCAACTCAAAAAAATTTTTTTTTTTGAAGAGCAAACAGAAATCAGCAGGAGGTAATTGGCAAGAGAGTGGCTGAAGTGATATAATCCACAGTCTCCACTGGGTAGCAAAGCAAGTCAATGCAGGAAAGTTTAATTGTAAGAAAGAAAAGTATAAGAGTCAAGGCATTACAAATCTTGACTTTGTTGAAGTACAAGTATAAAAATAAATTGTCTTTAATCAGAACTTTGACAACTATGGTTTATAAATAATTTTAATCTTTAAAGGCGACATCTGGTAAAAATACCCAGCTTTGCAGAACAAGTTTAGGATTTGGTGACATCAGCCTGAAGGCACAAACTGCCTGAGTCAAAAACATTAAACATGAAGTTCATACTGTATGAAATAATGCAGTCTTTGGCAAACTATTAATTCATATATTTTTTTAGAAATCCCAAAGTGGTATGATACATTCACTAGATTATGGAGTTCACAATTGTAAGATGTAAAATATCTTTAGGTCGACTAACACAAGAGGGATTCTCAAACTCTTGTCTCCAGACTAGCAGAATCAGCATACCATAGGAATTTTTTAGAAAGGCCAATTCTCTGCTACCCACCCTTTTGCTGAATTAGAAACTCTGGGAGTGCAGGCCAGTGAACTATGTTTTAATAAGCCCTTGAGGTGGATCTGATGCTCACTAAAGTGTGAGATTCTCTACAGTACAGTAATCTCAAGGTGCAAGTTGATTGATCCAAAAAGTCAGTCTGGATTTTTCTCTAATAATCATGATTATAACTTGTATTATCTTGCAAAATTTTTTCAAAATCCATAATTTTAAACCAACATCTTACTAACAAGGATAGATAACCAGGGTTAACATTCAGTGAAAGTACAGCCCAAAATAAGAAGAAGCACTCTACTGCTCTGGATAAAGTTATTAAAGGGGAGGAAACAAACAAAAACACTTCAAATTTGGATAGAATCCTCTTGGTTTACGTACCTAGAGGTGACTTTAGTCTCTTCAGTTTTGCTGTTGAAAGGTGTGTTAGAAATAAATATTATAATCCATAAGAGAAAGAAACCAAGGACTTTGACAGAGAATAGTAATGGCTATAGAATTTAAACAAAGTCCCAGCGTTAATAAAATGGCACTTGATGAGAATTTCAGGGGCCTTCCATTCTGCCTTCAAAGTGAAAGTTGTAAGGAAATCCTAAGTATGTTATTCATTACACTTTAGTTGATCTGGCAGCAATAGGGAAGGAGGAGGGGAAAGGAAAGGAAGAAGGGAGAGAGGAGAGAGGAGTGTGGGAAAGAGAGTCTGTGATGGCTGCTAGAGAAAATAATTGACCGGTAAAGCTGTGAGGTTTCCACATGTGGAAAAAAGATCAAATCTTGATCCCTAGCATAAAGTCTCTATGAAGCTAAGTTATAGTTCAAGAAAATTCGCAATATAGTTGTCATGGTATGATAAACAACATTATGTTTTCTTGTTGAATTATCTTTTTCCTTTCTTCAGCAACTATAGCTAAGGATTGTTAAGACAAAAATTAAGTATCCAACATAAAATGACTTTCCAGTATTCACTGAAATAAGTTCCTTTGAACTGAGTTAGGATCACATGTAAATAAACATATTGTTAATAAGAGCTGACTGTTCATAAGAAATCTCTCTCAGTAGATAACTCATTATGTCCCACTAACCTGGAACTAAATAAACATGAATTAACAGATTCGTAGGGAAAGGGAAACAAGATGGTTTTAAAAAAACTGTTTTAAGACTATTGTGACCTAATATTTTCTTTAACACATTTAATTTAAAATAGAATATAGTAAAATTTTCATTGTTTACTTTAAACTTTCAGTTATAAGAGTACTTTTTATTGCAATTTTTCAAATTAATTGCAGTAGTTAAAACAAATCTAACAAAATATGCGGCAATTTATTTTTTACTCTCAAATTTAGAATGCCATTCTTGTAACATGCGGATTAACCCATGAAGATACTGTAAATTCAGAAACCACTAACATTATGAGCAGATAATATTCAGAATTTAATTAGATAATTGGTGTATAAATGATGTGAACTATGAATGCTGTGATGGCCTATTTACTGCAATAAAACTATTCTCAGTCAGTTATACTGTACAGTATTTTAGATGCTAAGCCACTGCATTTGCATTTCTCTAGCAGAAGATTTCGTTTCTTGAAACATGTTATGGCCTGGCCTCATTAATTCAGAAAAAAAGAAAATACAATTAAAGAAAGTCTTCAAAGGTTCTAAAGTGATGCGAATTTTGGAGTGGTTAATGGCATGAGTGTTATTAACTAATTAATTCTGTTACTTTGGTAGGTTACTTGGAACAATTCATATTTTAATCTAAGAATTTTGTTGTAACTCCATTGAATTTCTTTGAAATATATTTTAGACAAAAAATAATGTTGTATTTCTAATTCATATGGAAGTGTAATATATATCTCTGTATTGTACTCTACATTAGCTAGTAAATTTCTGAAGTCTTTACCTTTTTATGGGACTATTCTAGTTGAAAATAAAAAAGCTAGTTATTCACAATGGGTATGTAGCTATATCTGTAATACTTCTTCATGATTTTCCTGCTATAGAAATTTGTACTTAATCTTTGAACTTAATGTTTTCTTTACATCATATTTACATATTTTACTTTTTGAAATATTTGGACAAGTCATTTTTTTAAATATACTCTACAATATAAACATCTTACTTTAGGAGCCAAACCATGTGTTATAGGATCAACTTAAATCTTCCATTTTTACATGATTTTACAACACAATTTGTAATAGTATATAGATTCCATATGCTTTTAAGAGTTACACATATAAGAATTTCATTTGCTAAATGTGACATATTTCAACTTACACAAAATTATAAGATGATAGTGTTTCAATACTCTTAGGCCAAAAAGTTTGTCCCTGAAACACTTGAAAGCATTTCTTTGAAATACTTTCTTTTTTTTTTTGTTTTGTTTTGTTTTCATTTTCTTGAATGAAAAAAAGGAACAATGCAACTTAACAATAATTTAATATTAATACAGGTAAGTTAAACATAAAACTGCATTGTCATATTAATGGGTAAAGGTTTTTTGAAGTATGGTCAATTTATTGATTTGAACATGTAAAACTGTTCCTGTTATTTAGGCAGCTTTCTTTTGTTACATCAAGAATGGTAATTTTATTGAGAAAGCACAATAGAAGATGATTGATTGCCTGCTTTTGTCATGGAGATGAATTATTGCAGAATGTATGCATGAAAAAAATAAAAGCATTGTTCTATAAATTGGCCCTTGATTCTTTGTTCATTTGGGTTCATTGTTCATAGGCTCTAGCATGAGCTAATACTAAATAGTATAGTAAATAAAAGCATTTTTTTTTTGCTAAAGCAAAATTACTTTCTTCACTAATGAAATTCAGCTTTATGAAATAACAGTGTCTGCCAGTACGCTACATTTAAAATGTATAATTCAATCCATGCCAAAAGCTGAGTAGTAACAGAAAGTTTGCATAGCTATTATCATTTTATTAAATTAGTAATAAGAGTGCATAATGAAAAATGAAAAACTTTTTATTTAAAACTTAATGGGAAAGCAGCACACAAGCAATGCAAATTAAAAAGTGGTACATTTAATTTTAGACAGTTGAATAAAATCTATTAAGAAAAAATATAATTGACTTCAAAAACTTTTTAATCAAAAAATTAGAATCATGACTATCAAATTTTCTGACTTATAAAAAGATAAAATATTAGAATACAAAAACATCTCATCAACTGTTATATCTCTAAAATAAGACATAAAATACTACTTTTAAATAGATAGCATGCCAACTTAATATTAGCTTCTTAAAGAAATTATTTCTTTCCATTTGAGGCATGAATACCTGAATAGCATCTAATGTAATTAATCTGTTGTTTTATTAAGTTTGGTTTTCAGATAGATTTTAATGTCAATGACAATCAATCTCTCCAGCTATGCTACTTTTAATCTATCTTTTTTTTTCTTTTCTTTTCCAGTGCACTGTGATTTGCTGAGAGACAGAACACTTCATTCTAGATACAGCTATCACCTGGTGTTTGCTAAATCACTGTGAAATTCTTGCAACAGCTGTTTGTTCCTGGGGAAACATTCACTTCATATTGCAGCAATAAACTGATCATTGCCAATTAAATGCCCATTAATTGTGTAAGCAAGGATTACTGCCAGATGTTTACATTAGAAAGAAAAATATCCTTTGCTATTTATTTTCCACTTATAGCCATCCTTTTTCATGTAGACAATTATGTATATAAGTGTTTTATAATATGCCACAAATTTCAATTCAGAAATTAATAACATAATCTCTCCATAGGTTTGATTTAATAGAAGATAGGCTAGGATAAATCGTACATGTAATAAAAATAAATAAACTTGGAAAGAGTCACTTTTGCAATGTAAAATTATGCTCCACATTACATAGTGACTCAAATATTTTGGCTTATTTTATTTGCTATATTCTGTCTTTCCTAGAAGTTGTCTTTATTTTCCCTTTATTCTATTTGAAATAATAAGCCTATGAAATTGTATTTTTTATAGTTGATATAGAATAAACTCTCTTACATAGTCTATTATGGAGAAGAAAACTGTAAAAATAAAGAACCCATATAAAAGAAAAGCAGGTGTTGTTTTGCAGAATTTTTGTTAAATCTCACCACCTTTGTATTTACCTGGGGCTTCATTCTACCTCGAAATATTATTTAAGTTCTTCTCCAGAATGCAGTAGTGATGAAAATGAAACATGCGCTTAATAATATGTTGTCTCAAGTAATTTATTTTTCAACACCAAAACAAAATGGAAAATGAAACACCAACCATAATGAATGTATTTATTACATCTTTTAGTGTCTAAATAAATGGTGAAAGTTAAAGAAAAAAAAGTGCTTCCATGGCAATACACACCTATAAATCATGTTTTTTTTAGACAGGAGAGCTTTCACAGAATATATCATATACATATTTTGTTGCAGTTGCGCCACTATGTTTTTATAAGGAATAGCAAATTCATATACAAATCCTCCCTGTTAGCATCCCTGATCCCAGACCCTCACATCCTCACATCCCAACAATACAATGTATGCAAACAACAACAGCACAAAGATTAGGTGGCATTCTGTTCCTCACCATATTGAACCACACCTCCTCTTTGGAAGGTGATCACAGGACACATTCAGAGCTGCGGAAGACATGAAACAGTAGCATCTGGCTCCTTAAATATCTCCACAGGCATTTGTAATGGCATCTTTGAAGTTTTCTCTGCATCTGTCACATGTTTAGACTGCACATTGACTGCCCCAGCTGAGCACGATTTTGATTCTTTGAGACTTTGAATAGTGTAATCTGTTTAAGAATAAGGCTCGGGAAAATCCCTCATAATATCCATACACAAGCTCTTTCATGATTAAAAAAAGGGGGTCCTCATTCCCATACTGTTATTTTTTTATGCTGAAATGATGCCAGCCTTTGAGTTAATAATACAGCCTACAATTACATTCCAGCTTTGCACATTTTTTTGAGAACCTGTACTCAAAAATCACATCTTGTCTACTTTTTTCTAACCAGTATTATAGAAATTACTACTTGAGAAGAAGGCCTCTGTAAATGTGATGTGTGCATAATCATCTTGGCACCCGATTATAAAAGAAATCTGACCACTGTCAACTCACTTTGAAAATCATCTTTGATTCAACTTATTGAGCATCAAGTGCAGAATATAAGAATAAAGGGTGATTTGACTTAAATGGTAGTTTGAGTGCTATTGACTTTGCATCTATTAAATTAACATACTTCTAACAATTAAGTCATGAGGACTCCACTTAACCCACCTTAATATGTGAAAAGACTATTTCCTACTATTAATAGTATACTCAGGATATATCAAACAGCCCATAAATACAAATTAAGACTATTAAGTATGGGTTCATTCTTTCCAATACCAAGGTTTTGTTATTTGAAACTTTTGAAAATTAACAAAATCTGTCTTTGGTGTTTCTAAACTCAGTATTTCATTTTCCTCAGATGAGAAACCCATAAGGTTTTCAACAGTAGAGTATCAAGGGTTTACTATTTTACTCTCTCTTAAAGCTTTTTGTTTTAAAAGGGGACCACATGAAAAAGGAAGTGCTTCATATTAAATCATAACTAATTTGTGCATGTGTGCACATACATGCACACACACACACACACACCCCGCAAAACAAACTGAAAATGAGAAAAACAACACCTGTTTTAAGGAAGACGGTTTTCGAGTCACACTGAATTATATAATTTCGTACATAATTTTCTGTTTGCTTATAATATTACCTTGACAGAACTGGTTACTTTGTGTAGTTCATGAAGAGGTTCATAGGTCTTTTTTTCTTACTTAACAAAAAGAGCACCGGTGCTTAATGAATGTAAAAGTAAAAATTAGCATCAGGAAAAGTTGTCAAATAATTCACACTCATACCTTGAACACAGTAGGTTGTCATGAGACATGAAGCTGTTTATACAAATGAGTTAACCTTATGAATTTCAGTAATCAAAACCCTGGAGTGAGTCATAGAATGAGACACTAACGGGTATGAAACAGCTGGGGGAAATTGGGAACACTTGTAAAGAAGAGGTTCAGATGCACACTATATTCCATGTGAAGAGAATTCACAGTACTCAACTTATCTTTCTTTTTTGACATGGAGTCTCACTCTGTTGCCCAGGCTGGAGTACAGTGGCATGATCTCAGCTCACTGCAACCTCCACCTCCTGGGTTAAGTCAATTCTCCTGCCTCAGCCTCCTGAGTAGCTGGGATAACAGGTGCACATCAGCATACCCGGCTAATTTTTGTATTTTTAGTAGAGATGGTGTTTCACCATGTTGTTCAGGCTGGTCTTAAACTCCTGACCTCAGGTGATCCGCCTGCCTCGGCCTCCCAAAGTGCTAGGTCAACTTATCTTTCTGAAGTGTTTTCATTCTACTTTGGGGAGTATGTCACTATAGAATGTGTGGTAGCTTCTTTTTTGACCTCCTTCTGCCAAGTTGAGAGTGACTCTCTTTAAATTCTTAGATTACTAAGAACATTATATCCACCAAGAAGGTCACAGTGTATTGATGTAGCTTTGTTATCTAATGTTTGTGACTTTCATTATATGTCTGTTTAATATAGAAATGTACAAATTTGCTCACCTAACAGCATGCAGATATGTCTTTGCATTCACAAATATGGGTTGCTTAATTAAAATTTGGATGAATGGTTAAACCAACATGTCAGGTTGGGTCATTCTTATTGAATACAGATCATGTTCCGAGTAGAATGCAAAAAGATCAGAGTGCGTTAGTTATTCCCAGAAAACACAGTGATGAGAGACCATAAGAGGGAAGTGTGGTCCAGCGATTTAGTGGTCACTGTGACTTCACAAATTAAGAACACAGAGAAACGAGTGTACTCATTTGGCTATCACGGTGCATCTGTAAGTGATAAAAGCCACTTTAGACATTGGTAGGAAGGAAAGAGTGTGAAGGGTGAGTGAGAAATTTGTTTCCAAAGAATACTTTATCAACCTCACTTTCATTTATTATCAAGCATCCATGCCATACAGTATCTTTTTTACCTTAAGGGTAACTGTGGAAGAATCTGAAATAAATTATTGATTTTTATGACTATTAAGGAAAAACTTGGATGAAAAATTAATTCACTTGAAGAATTACGATTTAGAAGGATAGGCTGTAAAAGACTATAGGAGAAAGATTCTAGAGATGTCATAGGAAAATATAGGCAGAAAGCTTTAGAGAAAATATTCAGTTATTATTATTAATGTAATCATTTATTTATTCAATAAACATTTACAGAATTACTATTATGTTATAAGAATTGTGAGGAAGATTAGTGTAGTGGAGAAAAAAAATACTAATTTGCTAATGGTTTTAATTCTGGTTCTTTCACTAACTGGCTGCTAACCAAGAATAGGCTACTCTACTTTAATGAGCACTAATTTTCTCATTTGTAGAATAAGAAGAGTAAAATAGTTAACTAAGTATCTTCCAGCTCTAACACTCATTATTGCATTTTTCATTTTTCAATCAGACAGTGCGTCATATTGTACATTTAGCCCATGGGTCTCCAGATTGCTGCTCCAGACTCCTCAAACTAAGCAGCGCATTTACCACTCTCACAATCAAGTTCATATCATGAGATTCCTTTGATATCAGCCTTCAAACACAAAAATGTTGGAAAGGAAAAACACCTCATACTTGAATAGGGAGCACACAAAAGAGAGGCTGCAGAATGCGAATAGTACTGCCTCATGTTCAGAATAAAAGCACACCTCCAAATTTACCACATTAATCTGCCAAAATCCCATGTGTGTTTCATGAGACATTATTTCCACAATATTCTCCATAAGAAAGAGTTTAGGGACCAAATGAGTCTAAAACATTCTCTAGACTACCAATCTTAAAAGTTCAGAAATGACAATTCTGAGAAGACTTAAAAATAACTGTTTAAAGCTTACCCTTTCCAAACTTCCCTAAGCACATCAGTATAGAATTCAATTTAGAAGACATTGTGGTAGAAAATAAAACCAAGATTTGGTTTAATGGATTTATTAGGAAAAAAAAAAACTAAGGCAATTAAGACTAAAAGTCCAATGAAGATTCCATAATGCGGCCTTCACAGAAAGGCATATAGCCAAGAGGGTGCTCTTTGTTAAACTTACCAGCCATCCCACAAGCCTAAGTACATGGGATATGAGTCAAAGGGAAGGCAGCCAAGTGCCATATATCCCTCACCTTTTAAGGAGGGCAGAACCTTGTCACGAGAGGCTGCTAATTGTTGCAAAGAACACAAATGTTTAAAGTATGGACATGGAATGCAATGAAACCTTCTCATAACGTTTCAGAGGAATGAGATTTTAGATATAATCGGATTGGATCTTGAATCTCATCTTCCAACCAGCAGGCTTGGAAACGGCAAAAAGGAGGTAGAAGGTAGATCCCTGCCTCCACAGTATCCTGTCTACCCAATCTAGATTGGAACAACAAAATGGGCAGCGTGGCTCATTTTGTGAATCATTCCCACAGGACCATTAACAGCTTCCATTAGTATATAAACCAGAGCACACAAACACGACCAGGTGTTGTCAACCATTACCAGGGTAAATTTGAATCCCTCAGAAGTGTCCAGGGATCTAATGAATAATTAGTTCCCAAATTTGCCCCAGTCATGTCATTCTTCTTGCCAAAACATGATTCTACATCCATTTAACCTGAACAAATTTTTTGGACTCAAGTTATCACTTAACGGTAAGGTTTTAGTGTATAGGAAATTAAAATCCATTATAAGGAAATCAGTGGCCATGACCATGAATGTTGAGCAACTTCTCTGCAAGAGTTTTTTGAATAGTTCCTTAATAACCACCTCTTGGCCCTTTGCATCACTGTGAAATGCTTCGGCTGCTAATGTATAGAAAAATTGACAAATGGTGTCTTAAATAAAAGTAGTTCATTTTTCTCACCTGTAAAACAAAACAACAAATCAAAACAAAAAAAAATAGCTACTGACACTGAATACTGTTTAACTAGTTCAATAATTCAGATCCAATGTATCTATTTTTGGGCTTTCCCTCACTGATGCAAGACTGCTTAGGCATCAGTTCTATATTTAAAGGTGGGCAAGGGAAAAAGTAGTATCAACCACGATAGTGATAGTCATTTTCTCACTGAAAGTAACAGGCTTCCCAGCAGGCTACTTGCCACATAGTGGCAAGGGAGTTGGACTGCATGTGTCAAAAGAAGGGAAAGCAGGAATTGTCAAAGGGTGCTGAAAAGCCACAAAGAATGGCATATCTCATCTAAAATCAATTCACTTTCTATAGTTATAATTAAAAAGAGTCTTTCAAAACTTTAAAACAAAAAAAAAAGCTTGACAAAAGTATCTTAACAATGACTCTGCAACATTTGTTTCAACCCTAACAAAAAAAGATGGCTTTCAATATTAGTTTAAAGCAATGTTATTGATTTATTTTCTACCTGAATGAGTTGCAAATAACAGTAATTTTTATATAGCAATGTTAATCCAAAACAATGCCAGTTTTCGCTGATGAAATATCTGTAAAGGAATTTGCAAAAAGATCATTCAAAGACCAAGTTTCTTTCTTTGCTGGTGTTTCTTTTATTATTTTGCTAGTTTTTCTTGCTGGTGTTTCTAGGACATCCTCAGTTATCTATTGTCTTAGTAGGACTTTCAAAAATACCACTTTTACTTTCTAAAGTGTTCTGGTTTGGGCAATAAATTACAAGGTAACTCACTCCATCCGTCTTTCTCCCTATGCAAATGATTTTCAACATTACATTATTATACCAACCATACACCTGACCCAGAGAACTCCACTGAGAGTGGCCTACTTAACATCTCCAAGATGCTCCACTGAAACTCCACTATCCAGAAACATGCCATCCATTTAATGATTCTTTACACTGACTATCAATGAGGCACCTGAGAGATCAGACAAGGGCCCTAGTACTTTCCATTAAGTGTGTGCATAAGCTACTTAATTAGCTCTGCTCTATGTGTTTCCAAATTGCTACTACTATTTATGGACAATCCCAATCCCTAGATTTTTGGGATTAGTATTGCCTGATACAGAAAAAGGAGACAACAAAACAAAACTTTTTTGAGAATACATTGATGCGCCGGCCAGACTCTTTGCTAGAATGACAGATAATTTAAAGCCATCAATTCAACTTGCTTTTCAATGGGCTTGTGAGAAGCACAGATTCAGAATCAACTGTTGGCTTCCTGAAAGAAATGGTTAGAGAAGTGTAGAAATGTGACATGTGCTAGAGTTACTAAAAGTTAGAAAACTTTGTATCTCTTCACTAGGACTATGAAGGCAGCACTGCACTTCTGTGCCCCCTCTGCTGACTTTTAGCCCTTGCTATAACCAAGACTGTTGACAAAGCAGAGAAAGACACCTCCATCAGACATGAGTCATTTATTCGTCAGAGCAAGCAGAAATGTAAGATTCAATATTGCCCTGTCTGTTACTCCCAACAGATAAGTCATCACTTTATTCTTACCATTAACCTCCTATTTGTCTAAATTCTTGCATTCTCTCACCTGTACAACTATAAGAACCTCCTCACTGCCTTGCCAGTATCCACTCCTGCTGCCCCACCACACCAAAACCAGACAGATATTTAAAAATTAAAATCCATTAATGATTTTTGTCAGCTTAAAATTCATCAATGATTTCCAACTGCTTTTAGGATTAAGGTCCATATCTTTACTATGATCTACAAGACTCCTCATGAGTTAGTTCATGTTTATCTATAAATTATCACTTTAAAACACATTCTTAAATCCTTTTCTACCCTGGATTTTGTTCCTTGACAGAACCATTCTCCCTTCCATCTCATGTTCTCTGAATACCCTGTTTAATGTTCTTGGGATAAACTCCACCTTTTTTTTCAAGGTAACACCTGTCATCTTTCAGACCTGGCTCAGACATCGTTTTCTCAGGGAACTCTTCTCTAAACCCTAAGGCTACTCTCTCATACTGCAAATACGCTCTTATACCTCCACAAACTTTCCTTTGCAAAATGTATTCTCATATGATTACTGGATCACACTCATCTCACCCACTATGCTTTTTGGTGGGGAGTATTGTATCCTTAGCATAGTGCTTGGCACATAGTAGGTTTTCAATAAATATTTGTCAAATGAATGCATGAATGAATGTAAACATATTACATATCTTATGGTAATACCTGATCATGTTTAATCTTTCTTGTCAACTGACACTCCGAGTGAATACCGTTCTTCCAAATAATAATCTTAAACAGTGGGATTATGACAGCTTCCCACCAAACCATTTGTAATTTTCTTTACTCGTACACTTACCCAAACTTACTTTTATATTTATTGACTATGATGCTACTAGGTTAGTGATAATAATTAATCATTATGCAGAATAGCACTTTTAAACTTGTTTTAAAACTACTCAATTTTCAAAGTGTCCCCTCATTGTATTAATGTAGAATTTTTGAAAGTTATCTCATGTGACATTTTATGATTTTAGAGACAGTTCTCATAACCCTTTTCAACCACAGCAAGCCCTGTGATGCTCCACACAGACTCCATTTTCCAGTCGGGCACATCTGTCTCCCAGTCTGTTTATCAGCCACTCTAAGTGTTGGCTTCTTAACAGCTCACGGTTGACCCCTTCTCCACAGAATTGCCCTTGGCTGATGGGGGGCCTTCTCTCTTCCAGAAAGGAAGATAAAGTTTATAGCCACCAGGTCACTGCATAACTAATACATCCTGACATATATAAAGTACTGATTAAAATTCCTTTCCAAAAACCATTTTTCTTCCTAATAAACTATTTGTCATTGCCATTACTAAACAGCAAGACTTGGTAAATGCCACTTCAAAATTTAGTTGCAGGATTGAGATTTTATAAAGGTAACTCAGTATACCAGGAGAGAGTTTTCCTCCTAGCTGCACAGCCCAGTGTAAATTCAGAAAGTAAATCACTCTATGTTTATGGTGTATTTAATAAATAAATTTAGAATGGTTACATCACCGGTTCATTTATATAAAAACAAAATCAACATGGTGCTATGTATGAAAAATCACATATTGAAAAAAGAAATAGTTTTAACTGTTCAACTCTTATTTTAGAAGCCAAGGGGGAAAAGAAAACTAAAGTGCTAAAATGTGGCTAAATCTCCTA
Organism: Cacajao melanocephalus; assembly: GCA_963573385.1. NCBI lineage: Eukaryota > Metazoa > Chordata > Mammalia > Primates > Pitheciidae > Cacajao > Cacajao melanocephalus. The sequence continues at coordinate 144,718 of CAUYLG010041152.1, read as the reverse complement.
TTACGGACCAACCAGCCTCAGTCACTTATAGTTCTCTAAAGATCCAATAAGCATTCATCAATTAAAATAAAAGAAAAAGATAAACAACTCTTGTCAAGGTGGCTATTAATTTCAGAAGTCTACCAAGCTACTCAGTCTTGATCCCTGGTGAATAAAACTGGTTGGTATATAACTGACTGTAGTTCACATCATATGGCAGCTTTCAGTCTCAGAGGTCCCAGAGAAAGAGTAAACAGTTCCAACGTCATAGATTGCAGCCAAGGTTCTTATTACGAGGTCAGCGTTTAGAGGTCAATTTCAATCCACAAGCTGAAAGAAGTCACAGTGACAAATAGGTAATGCAAAAGATTTAAGTTTGTTATCTAGACATTTGTATTATGGTAAAAAAAATAAATTAAAAATTGTTCCAATTATATAACCTATTTTAGCTTCCTAATATTTTAGTATCAAGAAAGTCTACTTTGAATATGCTATCAATAACCATAGAAATACTCTACTTAGATTCTGTTATATCTTTAAATTATTTTTAAGTATAAAAAGATAGGATAAGGTAAGCTTATTATGTAATAAACACTATATAATCTTCAAAATTTAATTTATCTTCATACCATATTTGATATTAGTATGTACAGCTATCTAAATGCCACCTTCTCTCTTTTGTGTATTTAGTTCTTAAAGTTTTAGATTATAATATTAAGAAAGCTACAAACATTGAAATTAGTAATTTTTCTAACAAAATATGAGATACAATTTTTACCTAAAGTGGGTTAAAATAAAACACTTTTTCCAAGATGCTGATATAGCTAAGCAATAAAGATTCCTAAAATGAAAATCATTCCATTTGTGTTTCAGTACAAGTTTGTCGTAAAATAAAATCAAACTCATGGTTATCCATTTGTTGTATTTATTTAGGGTAAAGGACACATTCAATTCAAGGGTCTTAAATTTGACCTTAATTAGTCATTCTTGCAAATACGCTAACTATGTTTTTATTGTAATCCAAAAAATGTATACACACACTTACACATGCACACAGAGCCAGGTGGAAAAAGTTTGTTCTCGTTTTTTTAAAAAATTTCTGGGAAGAACATATAAAGAATATAATAAAATAATGGAAATATTGTATATTCTTCAATATTCAAGATAATAGAGAATATTACAAGTAATATAAAATTGTTACTTTGGAAGTTTCTCTTCAACAACACATTCCACAGCAAGAGCCAATTTTTATAGCTCCCTCCTCAATGTTCACAAAAATATACACTAAAAAGATATTACTTAAACAGTGAAACTGACTAAAATCCCTTTACAGGGTCACCTGGCCAGTGACTGTTACAAAGAAATGTCGTCCCCAAACTAAAAGCCAAGTACTCTTTAGCAACCGAAGTATTAAGAACCGCCAGGACCTAAAATCTGATTTTCCAAGAGCTATCTGGGAAAATTGAGGAAAGGGTAAGGAAAGTGTGGGTGGGCAATAGAGGTAGTAGGAGAAAAAATAAGAAAAGATTGAAAAATCCAAATAATGAGGAGTTTTTACTCCAAATAACAGTACTTCTCCACATATGAGATTTTGAAATTACCTCTAGCCCAAAAAGTGCCAGTTGTATTTAGAAAGGGTTCACAAATTAATAAACAAAGAAGTGATTCTAATACCCTCATCACTGTAACCCACCTTAAAGAAAATCCTGCCCAGTGATTGTGTAAATAAGTCTTTTCCTAACAGTTGATAAAAAGATAATTACCTAACAGGAATTTTCAAAGTTATAAAGGCAGATTATACTTTAGAGTAATCTTATTAAAAATCAAATTCACGACATCAACAGATCCTTCCTGTGCTGCATAATTACATTAGAGACACTTAATTGAAATAAACTGGAAATGAAACCTGACCTAGCACAGGCATGTACTGATGGTTAAGGCTCAGCAGGGTGGTGCTAGTTCATTAAATGTAGTCTTCACATATTTCTGCCCATTACATTTTAAGAAAATATTAAAAATAGGAACACTAACTCAATTAAATTTGCTAATATAGCAATAGTCACATATAATTTCTCTTGTGTATGTAAAACACACTTGAAAACAATGATAACAAAAAGAGTTTAGGTGAACAATTTTTTTCCTGGTTATTTGGCGATAAAAGATTATATGCAGAAAAATTAAGCATTGTAATGATAATCTATGAGTTTATATAAAATAATTAGCAAAACGTCCATATTACAAAAATTTCTAGGTCATACATTTTGGTTTCTCTAAATGTTAAAACTCTGCTCTTAAGCCTGCTAAGCCTTCTGATGGCATCTTAAGCAGACCAGCACTCAGAGAAAGGCCAGAGCTAGAAGGTCAGCAACATCATTGCTAACCCAAGCACTATCTATTCCATATTCCCAGGTTTTTAGGAAAATAAGCCAAACACAATTTTCTCATATTGTTTCACCTCAGAGAGTGAATTTATCCAAGCACAAACCTTACTAACTTGTACCTTAAGCTCTAATAAACTAACCATGAAAGTGTGTTTCTGTATGCCTATGGCATTGGGTGCAAGGGGTCTGGATTTACAGATCAATATAACCATGAGTGGTCATGTATTTGGAAACAGCTCAAGTACTGTTATTAATGAATAATCATAATGCAATCCCTTTATATAAATTGTTACACAATCCAAACAAAGAAATCTCCCTATGGGAGTGAAGTGTCTTTGGGCCACTGTGCCTAACCAAGCAAAGCAAAGTTGGCACTCTCAAAGCAGTCAAAGATAACAGGGGCAGCTGCAGCATCAAACAAAGGGTGGATAGTAGAAGGGATATCTTTACATCCTGCAACAGATTTGTGAATGGATTACTGGGAATACTAGCACGAGGTGATTAGATTTCAATAATATTATTTTCTATATGATTATCACTGCTTAATGATGAGAATATATTCTCAGAAATGTATTGTTAGCTGATTTTGTTCCTGTATGAACCTTACAGAGTGTACTTACACAAACCTAGATGTTATAGCCTTCTACACAAGAAGGTTGTATGGTATAGCCTGTTACTCCTAGGCTACAAACCTGTACAGCATGTTTCTGTACTGAATACTACTGGCAATTGTAACACAATGGTAAGTATATGTGTGTCTAAATATATCTAAACATGAAAAAGGTACAGTAGAAATATAGCATTGTAATCTTATGGGACCAACATTGTATATGTGGTCCTTTGTTGACCAAAATATCATTATGTAGAACATGACTGTATTTCTATGAGGCAAGTTTAGATTACATATTCAATATGTACTATTTTTGAAGCACATTTATGGTATCTACAAACTTCAGAGAAATAAACTTTTAGAATTTTTGGCTGGGCATAATATCAACATGTTTATACTATGTATATGGTAAAACAATACTTTAAAAAATAGAGCTAAAAAATAGCACAAAATACTAACAAGGAAATACATAACATCTCTCTTTAAAATATTCTAAAACAAATGCTTTGCTTTGTTGTTGACTAGCTGACTTGCACTAAAAAATTTATCATCATTTATAGCTAAATATATTTTTTAATTTTTTTCATTCTTATGAAAAGGGTAGATGTATTAGTCTGTTCTCATGCTGCTAATAAAGACATGCCCAAGGCAGGGTAATTTATAAAGAAGTTTAATGGATTCACAGTTTCACATGGCTGGGGAGTCCTCACAATCTTGGTGGAAGGCAAAAAGGAAGCAAAGTCATGTCTTATCTTACATGGCAGCAGGCAGGAGAGAGAGCATGTGCAGGGACTCCCCTTTATAAAGCCATCAGATCTCATGAGACATATTCACTATCACAAGAACAGCACGGGAAAGAGCAGCCCTCACTATTCAATTACCTCCCACTGGGTCCCTCACATGACATGTGGGAATTAATGGGAGCTACAATTTGAGATTTGAGTGGGGACACAGCCAAATCGTATCAGTAGACTTTAAAAAAAACTTTTGCAATAGATTTGCTAGAGTAACCCGCTTTCAAAAATGGAAATTTACTTTTCATATAATTTTTATTTTTTTAAACTAATAATAAATCAAACACCTGCAACATTATTTAAGATCAACAATTATAAGAAACATCTAAACAAATTAACTCCAACACAAAAGGAATTGACTGACTCACCTAACTGGTGGCCTTTACAGTTGGTTTGATTCAGCAGCTCAACAATATCGACCTTGAACCTAATTTGTTTTCTTCTCACTACTCAGCCTTTTGCGGAGTATGAGTTATCCTAAGTTCGTTCTTACTTATTGAGACAAAATGGTCTAAGATGTTTCTCTGCACAAGGCATTGTTCAGGAGGAGAGAGCTTTTGTGTCCTGGAAGATCCAAAAAAGGCTGTCAGCTTAATTTTGCCCTATTAAATCCTGAATGCATTACTCGTGGCCAGAGTCATGCCATCTAACAATTGTCTCAGTCCTAAATTCCTGAACTAATCTCCATGGAGAGGAGAATGACGCGATTCACATTGGCTTTCACTAATCAAGGGCCACTGAGGGTAAAATCAATTCCATCAAAATGTTAGTGTCTGCATTACAATGAAAAGGTGGAGTCATGGATAGCATTTAATGTTTACACCAAAGCTACTTCCTCTCTTCTTCCTAGTCAAAACCCAATTTTGACTGGATAGTGAATAGAGATCCTTTGATCTCAGGCATGGGATTGAGACCCACGTCTGGTCAAGGTGATGTAAGAGTATGATTGTTGGAAAGCTATTGCCTGTTTTCTATCTTTAAACTCAATCATATGACAAAAAAGCTTTGAGTAACATTAGCCATCTCAACAATATAAAAGAAAGCCCAGAAAAAAAATCACTGATATTCTCCCTCAGTATTCTGAAATCATTGTGTCACTAAATATCTGCAGCAACTCTCTCCTTGACTCTGGACTTCTTGTTATGTAACATCTACATGAAGCGCTATACAAACTACTATTAAACATCATGAATTTTGCATCTTGGTTAGAAATCACAGGAGGGAGGCTTTCAGAGTTCATTTTTATGTGGTCTATTTACAAAGACTTCTAGAAAAGGACACATCCTCTGTTAAGATGCACGATCCAAAACAAACAAGTTTATAGGTTGGTTTTGTTAAATTTTATTTTCTTTTATTTTTTAACTTTTCATTTTTAAGTAATTTTAGACTTACAGGAAAGTTGAAAAAATCATAGTGAATTCTTGTATAATCTTCACTTAACTTCCACAAATATTAAGATCTTATTAAGTCACAGTGAAACAGAAGAGTTTCCTGACCCCCATTACAGGTTGTGTGACAGGGGCTGCTGCTGCTCAAACTCCTTACAGGAGGGGGAGAATGCAGATGTGCAGGGGTGCAGGAGCTGGACAAGTGCTTTCGGGCTCTGGCCCCACAATGGCACCTAAAGGTGTTTTCCTGGGATTCTTGAAGCCCTACTTGGTATGTTATAGTGCTCTTTTAGCTCTGCCATTTGCAGACAGCTTACATGTTAACCAGCTCAGTGCCCTCTTGGTACTTAGATTCTTGTCCGGCATCCAGGAAGAAATCAGGTCACACATGAACTTGAAGGATGGTGAATGTGGGGATTTTATTGGGTGAAGGAGGTGGCCCTTAGAGACATGGGTGGGAATCTGGAAAGGAGATGCAGTGGGAAGGTGACCTTCCCCTGTAATTCGGCTGTCCCATGGCCGATCTCCTCTCTGACCATCCCTAGCTGAACCCCTCTTGACATTCAGATGTTCCTTCACTTCTCTCCTTTTCTGCTGCACCACTCTCTTGCTCCTCTGCTCCTCTGTTCATCTGCTCAACTGCCCATCTGCTAGTGGAGCCTAAGGCTTGGGGGTTTATATGGGTACAGGATAGCAAGGTGTGGTGGGCAAAAAGTCTACATTTTGGAATGCCTTTTCTTGGACATGGGGACTTTGCTGGGGAACTGTCTTCTTCTACCCACTATTTCCTTATCTCCTGTCCACATCAATGTTCTTATCAAACAATAAACAACAACAACAAAAAAAACCATAAGTGTTTATAGGTGATTTGACAGAATTTTATATTTGTCACATAGAATGAAAGTAACCCAAGAATATACATTCTGTGATGCCAAGGAGCACATCTCTCATATCATCACCCAGTCTTCAGCATATCTCTGATACATAAGAAGTGCTTGTGTTAATCAGGATTCTTTGGGTTGCAAATAACATTTAAAAAACACTAATTAAAAAAAATAAAATGTACTTACTAATAAAATGAAAACTTAACAATGTATATAACATTATGTGACTCAATACCTAAAACTAATATTCTTGCTGGTGTACTTGTTTCTATCTTATTTTTATTTTAACAAGAGAGAAATTACAAGACTATTAAATGACCTAGTTAAGATTTATAATAAACACACTCAACAAGAATTCTCTCTCCCTCCCCATACCTATAAAAGCATTAGTGGACTTATAATTTTTCTTCAAGTTTTTCTGATATTCTTCATCTTCACTTTTTAATTCTCCCAATTTTGTGACAAAAATAGCTATTTCAGGCTTATATTGTCTCATCTCATGAATCCCAGTGGAAAGATACTTCTTTGTTCTGAATGTGTCTTTCAAAAGTCCTGAGGTTGATTTTCATTGTCTTGACTTGGGGCATATGTTCATCACTGAACCAACAACTATAGTTAAAGAGATGGGATATACCTATTGGCTGAATCATCTACTCATGTCTGAGATTACGAGGAGTCAGTCAGCCCCAAGCCAAGCCACAGCAGCAGAAAATAGAAGAAAATATAATTTTGCAAATTTCCTTTGGGAAACCTGAATCTCTTTGCCAAAAGGAAAAGGGAGGGATAATGAACCAGGGCAAAAAAAAAAAAAAAATTATATGCCCACTATAAAACAAAAAATATTGAATGAGTAAGTTAATGTATTTTAAATGTTCAGTTTGAACCCTAAAGAGGAGATGTCCCCAAAATAAAAATAAAATATATACAAACAAATGCTGAAATTGCTGAGAGATTTGAATGGGGCCATATAAGTTCCATATATAGGCAGCACTGGCACTAGATGCTTTGGATGATATGGTGGTGACAGAAAATAGACATGTGATGGCTCCTCCAATGTCTAGCCTAGACATCGATTATGTTTGTGAAAGCATTGTCAGAAAGAAGAGAAATAACTACTTTGAAAGAGATTCGTTTTCAAGAAAAGAAAACAAGGGAAAATCATGGGATACTTTTAAAACCTCCTAAAGAATTAAATGAGATATTTGAAGAAAGTAAGTTCTGAAGCTGGATGTGAACAGACTTAGAAATGCCACCTTCTTACAGATTTTTTGGACTCACTCACAAGTCGGCGTGGTAGAAAAACAGATAATAGTATATCAGCACAATACTAAAATGTGAATATAAAATGAATAAGTTAATGTAAGTATATATATGTATGTATATTATAACAACTTTTGATGAAAAAGGAGACACATTGAGGCCAGCAGAAACATGGAAGATAGTGCAGTACTAATGAAAAAAAGTAATATTTAAATATTCATTATTTCCTTTCCATCCCTGTCCCTTCAGAAATAACTTAGGTCATCTACTGCACTGAGGAGAATGGTCCCACATATGTCATATGATAGCCTCATTCCCCAGGCCTCAGCTAATTGGACCAGAAATGGTCAATTGATCTAGAATGAGCTAGTCCATTGGCTGACTCAAGTAAAGAGTCAGCTGTTTTTCTCCAGAATTTGAATGACAAATTTAAAACTGAAAAAGTTAAGGTTAAACCATATTAACATCAGAGTAGACACTTGGTGAATGTCTAGCAGCTCCTACTATTAAGAGCATAGATCCATCCTAGGTGTTTACATTTGTGAGCTTTTCTTAAATCTCTATATGCAATAATGATTCAAGGTATTCTTAATTTATAATGATTACACAAAATACTTAGGAACATTTTATTACTGATAGTTCTTTTTGAACCATATCTTGGCAAAGACTGTACTACAATTACTCGAGAAACAGACATTTTATTTTTTATCTTTTTTAGGCTTTGTATTATGAAAATGTTAAATATATATATGAAAGTAGAGAAAATAAGTGAATGAACTACTATGTATTCAGCATTTAGTTTCCATTATTATCAATATTTTAAGTAGTAATTTTGATTAACTTTTTAGAATTACATTAGTTTAGATCATCCTGAAATATTTATTATTTACAAACTTGAAATGTTTGGGAAATTAATTTATTATCAATATAGAGGCATCTAACAAATCTGACTTGTAAATGAATTTCTCAATTTTACTTCTATAACATCTGTGTTAAACTTACACACTTTTAAAAAAAATATGATTCAGCATTTTTTATTAGATTACTCTTTGTAGGTAAAATATAATGCATCTGGTGAAGTAAACTGATATTTTCATTTTACTTTTAATTTCATATTAATAGTTAAAACAAGTTGCTCTATATTCAGAGGGTGTTTATACCCAAGATATTTATACCCAATTAAATATCTTGTTCTTTATCTTCTACTTTAAGAAGACTTTATTTGCAATATTTGTTCTTTTTTAAAAAAGTTTTATAGTAAATTTTATGGTGTTCTTAGTTTGTATTGTTTACATTTATATGGGGTTCTAAGCACTTCTTCAGAATTAGAGAGAATAAAAGTATGTAGTAAACAAAATTGTTATAGCTACAATTTAGGAATCTGTTTTGGTATGCAGAAGTGAGAATTAAATTTTCTATTGTTCTACTTACGTACCCACCAGCCTTTTGGAATTAAGTATACCAATTTTGCAATCTCATATTTATGTTCATGCATTAATACATAACACTTAGGGGTAATTACTAACTAGAAAAATCAGAAAACCTGGCCAGGTGCAGTGGCTTATGTCTGTAATCCAGCACTTTGGGAAGCTGAGGCAGGTGGATCACCTGAGGTCGAGAGTTTGAGACCAGCCTGACCAACATGGCAAAATACTATCTCTACTAAAAATACAAAATTAGCCAGGCCTGGTGGCACATGCCTGTAATCCCAGATACTAGGGAGGCTGAGGCAGGAGAATCGCTTGAATCCCTGAGGTGCGGAGGTTGAGCCCAGATCACCACATGTACTCCAGCCTGGCCAACAAGAGTGAAACTCTGTCTCAAAAAAAAGAAAAGAAAAGAAAGAAAAATAAAAATCAGAAAACCTGAGTTCCAGCTCAGGATGTGTGACAAAATTGTGGGTGATTTTAGACAAGTCACTCTGCCTCTCTGGGGTTCGGTATTTTTACCTGTGCAATGTGCAATTTAGATTAGATGATTTTTAATTTTCTTTCAGCTCTAATATCTGACATCTAGCTGTGCTTTTCACAATGAACCCATAGTTTTTTTTTTTTAATACCCTATTCAAAGTTAAAGAAACCTTTCCTCTTCTCCAGTAATTTTCACTCATAGCTTAGGAAATCTGAGCTTCAAAAAGATCATTTGTAGTATATGTACTTAGGAAATCAACACCCAAGTATATTTAAATATTTTTATTTAGACAAGATTCTCTCCGTACTCTTGAGAGCCTTTATCCTGCAAAATTGTAAAAACTCAGTAAAAAATAGAAAAATGTTGTGCAAGGATTACCTTTTATTTTAGGTTACTTAAAGAACAGGGTGGGTGACTTGGATTACCTCAAAAATAAAAACTCTAGGATAATAATTATTTTTTATATAAGCAACACATATTTGTAGAGAAGAACCAGAATTTTTTAAAGTCAGACAAAACTATTTATCTTAACATTTCATTAAACTGTGTGTATTTAATAGGAAAATCTCTTTTGCCCTTTGTAGAATTTTTGTTGGTAAATTAGAAGCCAGCAAATGTTCAAGTTTTATCTCCAATGAGAAGTGGATCTATATGTAGATACCCACAAATACAGCAGTACATGGGCTTCATGAGCACTTGAAGTGTCACTAGTGTCACTAATGAACTCAATTTGAAACTTAATATAAATCTAACTAAATTTAATTTAATTTTAAAATTAACTGAAAACTTTTAAGTATGTGTGGAATAACTTGGGGCTACAAATTCCCTTTTTCAACTGTAAATGTTATGCAGTTGAAATACAGATAAATTATTTCTGATATAAATTCACTGCCTAAATTGAGATGTACTGAAAATGTAAAATACACAAGAAAAAAAATGTGAAATATTTTATGAATATATTTTAAAATATTGACTATATGTCTTAATGACCATTTTTTAATATATTGGCTTAAAATATATAATAAAAATAATTTCATCTGTTTCTTTTTAGTTTTTAAACATGACTACTGTAAGAAAATTTAGAGTGGGGCCTCACATGGTGGCATATGCCATAGTTCCCAGCTATTTCGGAGGCTGGAGTGGGAGGATTGCTTGAGTCCAGGAGTTTGAGGCTGCAGTGAGCTGTGATTGAGCCATTGTACTCCAGCCTGGCTGACAGAGTGATCCTCCTTCTCAAAAAAGAAAAAAGAATGTGGCTCATGCCTCTAATCTCAGCACTTTGGGAGGCTGAGAGGGGAGGATCACTTGAGCCAGGAGTCAAGCCTGCGGTGAGCTGAGCTGTGATTGCACCATTGCACTCCAGCTTGGGTGACTGAGCGATACCCTCATCTCTAGAAAAAAAAAATGCTTATGTGACTCAAACTATTTTTCCACTGGACAGTTCTTATCGGAAGCACTAGGTCATTTGAAGAGAATAATTTCTAAGCAGTTCTTTTTAAAATTACTCATGAATCATTCAATTCAGGCAGTGATTGAATAAAAAATGAAGCAGAACACCTGAGCTCCAGTGAACTTATTTCTGTTAAGCAGAGAAACTAATTAAAATAATTAAAAGCATTTGAGGATCTCTTTTTATCGCTGACAATATATTTCAAATCACTGGCTGAATTTTTTAAATATATCCAGGAATTTGGAATTGGAAAAAGTCTTACCTTATCTAAATTGTTAATCTTACACATAAGAAAACTTTATGTTGAGTTTCCAAGATTATTTTAAAAGTCTGTGATCAAGTCAGGAGTAAAACTTCTAATTTTCAATCTATTCTGCTAAGTTTAAATAAGTACAACAATTAAGAATTTAAACAATTTAAAATAGAAACCATCCAGCAAAACACATAAAATATGGGTTTTCTTAAGAGTCTCTTAAAGGTCTTCCTTTATACAAATGTTCAAAACAAAAGATGATCTTTTAAAAAACAGATTTCCTTCTAAGCATGTTTTACTTATTTTATAAAAAAGTCAGTTGCTCTTTCCTACTTTTCTCAAGTCTTATTGGAAGACGTATCCTTGTACTGTATAAGCAATATACTCAGTATGACCATCCATTTGAATAAAAGAGGCCAAAAAAGGGTTAAGATTGGGAGCAAAGTTAAGCCAAACTGAATTCAAAAAGTTGCTGATGTGAAGTACCAGGTCTCCTGGGGAAACAACAAGCAGGCTGCACCATTGACTTGCCAATTAATCCAAGGAGCTACATGGCTATTAGTTCAGGAAAGAGACGCTTGCTTGCCTGCTTGCCTAGAGGTAAGAGCTAGGTTTGCAGCTGCCAAACAGCAGGATGACAGAAATAAATGGGGAGAGAAATTAGGAATACGAATCCAAGTATTTCATTTTCTTGCCTTGGCATCAAAGAAAAACTCATGTGTCAGCAATCTATGGTATCTTGTATATTATGCAGAAGATTCATTCATCACAAAATGCTTCAAAATATAAGCAATTTTCTAAGAATCTTTAAGATAGTATCACAGAAGATACATTCTATTAATTCCTACAAAATTCTAAAATACGTCTTCAACTTTAATGACGAAAAATGTGAAAATTAGGCCCACAGTACTTTGCAGAGCTATAAATAAGTTTTATATGGTAAACATATACTATGTGAATCAAAGATTACAAATTTAATGAAGTTGTTAAAAAGCACATTTAATATTATTATTATTTGTTGATTACTATCTTGTTCAATTTGGTCATATTTGTTTCTTTTTGCACACATTGAATGTCAGGGTTCAGAATTTAAAAAATTTCTACATGATTAACTTTTCTATGGGAATTTCCATGTATGAAATGATGCAATTGTAATCACTATATTTGATCCTGACACTGAGAAATTGCTAGCAGTGCATACCTGCTCTGAAGTTAATTAAGAACATCTTGAATATGCTCTTTGCAAAGGAATTTCTTGATAATCCACTGGAAAAAACATATTCAACTGAGAGCATCCACGTAAATAGATGACATCACAGCTCTGTTTGTCTAAATGTGCCTCAGCAAAATCACAAGGGTATTGGGGGTCACAAAATGCAGCTAAATGAAACCATTTAAATTATACTTAGAAAAACATTTGTAGCTTCCTCAGTTGCAGAAAAATCATTGTATAATTAGCATGCTATTTTGATACCCTAAAATGTTTTCTGTCAGAGATACATTGCTTTATTCTACATTATTCCCTGTCTTAAATGTGGCTTGGTTTATAGCACCATACTCAGGATAAAATCTAGCCTGCAAATAATCTATTTGGGTACCATTTTGTCCTGTGCCACCCTTTTTGCACTGAATCAGAGCGAAGGGAATCTCGGGCAGTCGACAGCTTTATCACTGCTTCCGAGTTCAGGTTGGCTGGGCTCCCAAATCTCTTGAGACATGTTGGCTGCCAAAGCAAATTAGTCTCACTTTATCTTGGGGGCAGTGACTTTGCTAACTTTATTGGCTGTGTGGGGCCTAAGCCTTCTAACATCAGCAGGTGACATGTCAAAAAAAAATTAGTTAAGATATTGATCCCCTTCCCACCCAAAAATTGCACGAGTGAAAGAATAATTAGGAGAGCTATGAGAGACAATGAATCCAGTTAGAAAACACAAAAGAGGCCTGGGCTTAAATTGTAATTAAACAGACAGAAAGAGTAGTGTAGGATCACTATAAGAAAACATTGACATTAGGCTAAATTTATAACCTGAAAAACATGAATGCCATTGGTAAAACAGATAAATCAATAAATCACATCCCATCTGTATTACTAAATATATGTTTTTTAATAGATGGTCAGGGGATGCGAATAGAACAGAGGAAGCAATCAAATCTGAAAATCATAGAAAAATTAGTCAGGCTTGAATAAGTCTATTGAAGACTTTATGTAATACTTAACAGAGGCTTCCTGCCCAAATAAAAGGGGATTAGATGTCTCTAGTCTGTGTCCTCAGTCCCCTACATGAGTGAGAAAATTAGAGGATTGCCTGTGTATATGCATGTGCTTATAAATAAGGAAAGAGAACTCTTTATTTATTTCAAATATATAGGTTTTGGGAAACAAATGGTGGGAAAATATACATTATTTAAAAGTTGTATCTCACAGAAATGATTTACTGTGGGCAGTTTCCTCCCTATTAGCAATGTTTGCCTATAAATCTAAGAAAGAAGTTTTGATGGTCTAATCACCATATATTCATATTTGATAGGTCAGTGTTAGACCTAGGATAATTTCCTTTTAAATAATACCCATTTCTAATAGCAGGAGAAGGTGCTTTCTTAGTTTCACCACTACAACTCCAGAACATTAAACAATATTTGTCATATGATAAACAATAAATAGTTGATGAAAGAATGAGTGAATAAATTACTAACAAACGAATGAATAAAGCACACATTATTCTGATGCAAATTGTCCGTGAATCAAGCTTTGAGAAACAATAATCTGGAGTCTTCATTCTTTAATTTAATTTTAGAGAATTTAAAAAGTAATGTTCTTTCCCATAGCAGAGTATTTAGGAAATATTTGTGATTCGTGACATCTACTTCATTGAGATGACTCTGGTTTACTGATACTTGAATACAGTATCAATTATTTTTTAAAGGAATTATCCTTTCTTAGAGATAAAACTTTTTTGTTTGTTCGTTTTACTTTCAGTTGTTAACTCAGATAGTCATGTTAAAGTTGATTGGATAGGATGTAAACTTGCTTAAGTCCATAATGATTCCTCCCTGTCAGTCTTTTCATCTCTGTGGTTATTATAATGAATTCTCTGAACTCCCTGCCTATGTTGATAAGCAATACAAAATGAATTTAGTGAGACTAACTAAACACTGATATGACAAGTTGATAGCAGGCTTACTAATATGATCTGCTTGTGGTCACCGGTCTCAAATGCCTTTGTTCCATTCCAGATGAAAGACAGTGAAATGAAGAGTTAAGCAACTTCTGCGCCTCTGGAAAGAACCTCAGTAGTTTGAGAGTTTGGTATTTGAGGACCTTATATTGTGTCAGATCCCCTTTATAATTTAAAATACAGAGGATATCAAAATGGATTTAGGATCATTTTTATCTCCTAATAATTCTTGCTTCTCTGTTGCTAAAGAGTTCACTAATACTGAACCTCAAAATAAACTCCTAGTACAAACAATATTGTTCTAGGAGGTATTTTAACTGCAAAAGTTAAAAATTATCCAAAAGCAACAACAGTAAAGAAAAAATGATCTTTTGTAAATTTTGACAAAAGGGCCAGAGGTTAACATGTCATATGTAAGTTTAAAATATATATTATACAATAAGAAATTTAAAACTAAAGCTAAAAAAGCTATGAGGATTTGAATGAAGCAGGGTTCAAATCTCATTTGAGGAGTTAAGGAAGTATTAGAGTAGGAACGACTTCAGTGACTTTTATGTAGCAGGAACCAAACAAATATTTGCTGTAGGAATGGTATTAATGAGATCTTCTATATTAAGCATATAATACGATGGACATTTATTATTAAAGAAATTTTAAAATTACTTTTAAGATATATACTTGAATTTTAAATATAGCTGATAACATTCTTCATGGTCATACTTCTGCCTACCTCCTCACCTTTATTTTGAATCATGTTCTTCCAATCAGCCTCGACATCTGCTAATCTTTCAGAGCATAATATCGTGTCCATACCTTACATATGTTATTCTATTATTCCTTTTGACCCAAGATAATGACATTAGTTTTCCTCTGCATGTGTCTGGATGCATATTTGCTTAGGGTTCTTTACAACCCCTGATGATCAAGGAAGAGATAAGGAATGCAACCTTAGTTGCTATGCAATATCTGCACCTTTTAGGATTCTCAATATTGCACAAAGTGGAGAGGCAACTGGCTTTACCTTGGTATTATGGTTTTAAAAGTGGCAAAGGACAAGGTACTTGTTAGCCACCTGCCCCTTCTTCCTTTTTCTTTGCAAATTATCAGGGTTTGTTACTGGGAGAATTTGGAGAAGTCTGAATGTTATTGCAAAGGGACTTTGAATGTTGCTTAAGTTTCTTCTCTGATTCTCACTTGCGTTTGGACAGCACTTGACTGTCATTTTGGGATGAACTTTATTTCCTTCTGGTCTTTATCTTTCTGAGAGTCAAATGATCAAAGTCTCTGTTACTTTGTCACCTGAGGGGATAATAGCTTATGGGTGAGGGGGTAAATTAAGAATTCAGCCAGAGATGGGAAGGGACAGCATTCTAGAAGTGGAACCACTGGGGAGAAACAAATTTGGATAAAAAGAATCAAGGTAAATATCTTTTTTTAAGGCGAGTTTGGCACGAAGATTTGATGTATGCTAGGAAAAATTGAAATGTTTAGAAAGGTTTAGACAAGGTCATGGGAATAGAGACTCTTGTGTTTTGATGAAGTACCCACAAAGTCCATCCTGAGTTCAAAGTCAGTTTATATCCCTTCTCTCTTCTTATCCCTGCCCTTCCCTGTTTTGAAAGACATACACAGGAATTGAATGACTTGACATATAACCACAAAACTGACTAGCACATGCCATCCCATTGGAGATGAAAGATATCACTGACAAGGTACAATAATGGGGTCAAATGACAGTCTTCATCAAGAAGTTATATTTTTCTTAAAAGTTTATTTCCTAGCAGGTGACCGCCTTCAAATAATCTCCAATTGCATTTACCATATGAGCAATGACCATTTATCTTAATATTCTATTGTCTCGGTGGTCTCCAGCTCACTCTATTTTTAAAAGTAAACCTGTCCAGTTTCTACAACGTGGTCCAATCCTTTCTTTAGAGCATGCAGGTATGGATCTAACTACCCAAAGAGAAAAATATTAGATAATAGCCCCAGTGTGGATTCAGAAATACATTAGGTTATAAGGAAATTGATGGATAATCTCTACCAATAAAGATCAAGTAACTCAGGAAGTCTTTTGACTTTTATTTTACTGCTTTTTGTTAGGTCATGCTCATTTTTCACTGTGCACAGATTTATTTACCTAATAGTTTGCTGTTCATGCTTCAAATAACAGAATAGAAGTACTCCCAGCAGAAAAGTGAGTGTGCAACAAGCCTTGTCTCCACTCATAGCACAGTTGTGAAACTAGGAACATTCCTTACAGACTTAAAATTGAATAATAGTGTCACTGTAAGAGTGATAGTTGTATACTTTGGGAGTGGAGAGACATGAAAATCATTTTTAATTGAAAATAATTATGAAATGCTGGGTGGAAAACACCAATAATATTTTTTCCTCTGAAATATCTGTATCTTCTTAATGCTATATTCATATTCTTTGTTAATAGGTTTATGCTTAAGTGGTCAACATGATCATGGATCAAAAGTTTAAAATTTAAACTGTCATGTTGATTCCTGACACTTTTGTCTATCTTATCTCTTATCTCTTCCATTCTTAAGAAATCATTTCTTGGATAATACATAATTAAACTATTTTTTATATGTTCCCCTGCTTAGCTTTACTACATATAAAAGTGAAAAATCCATTTAGCATAAATATTTACATTTATATAAAGATTTGTTTGGCCTTCTGAACTCTTAAGGTTGAGAAAAATTATTTTAGTTACTTCACAAAAAAAATTAAGATCATAGCAACCTTTATTTTACCAGAAATAGCAAAGCATTGGAAGCTTAAAAACTGATCCTAGAAGCAACAAACTAGAGACTGATTAGAATTTATTTTTACAATGAGTGTTCAAACTAATGTGATTTCAAAAATAGAGAATAAACATATTGAGTGATATTGATACTGAGAGACATTGGGGTGCTAAGTAGAAAAGCTTGATAACTGACTACATTGGTAGGACAAAATAAAAGAAAAACCTAAAGTAATTATTGTTTCATTTTTGCTTACATGGGGATAATGATTATTTGGGATAATAAGAGGTTGTATCTGCTACTTTGTGTACCACTAACACAAAGATGAAATTTAGGGAAGGGAGTGGTTTGATGATTAAAAGTATAAATTTGTTTAGAACATGTGAAATTTCATATATTTCCAAAGAAACCACACAAAAATATCTTCAGCCCAGACCTTTCCTCTCAGTTCCAGATTCAAAGTCCAAGTGCCTGTTTCATGTTTCTTCTCAGCTGTCTAGAGTTAAAAGGAACCCCTCATGAGCAAAACCTTACTCGTGTTCTTCTCCTGGTTCTCTTCCACTGTTTTTAAATCAGAAATGGCAAGTCAGAAACAGGGTTGCAAGATTTAGCAAATAAATTTGAATTGTGTGTGTGTGTGTGTGTGTGTGTGTGTGTGTCTGTATATGTGTGATATCTCTCAAATATTTCATGGGTCATATTTACACTAAAAAGGTTATTGTTTATCTGAAATTCTAATTTCACTAGACATGATTTTATCTGACAATCCTCTTTTAGAAGACTTTATCATTGAACCTCCTTTCTACTCACTGCCTCTTCTAAATCAGTACATCACCATGCTTAGGAGGCTGTGTGTTGATCCTTTATCTAGATCCTTTATCTAAACTCCCTCAGGGGATTTCTTCACTGTTCTCTAGCTCTCTTGGCTTCTCCAGGTATTTTCTCCAATCTATACCTAGTATTATACTTTCAAAATGAGTGTCTGACCTATCACACCACTCCTCATATTGCTTAAAAATTTGCTCTTAGAATAAAGATAAAAATTCTTTGTCACAGCTTACAAAGGACATTAAGGTCTTGACTAGCTTCATCTCACTGTGCTCCAGCCACACTGGCTTTTTTCAGATACAAACAAACCAGGACATTTTTGCTAACGCATTTAAACCTGTGATTTTCATTGTCTGAAACACCATATCTCTCCTTCTCACCTAGTTAATTTCTACTAAGAGTCTTTACATCCCACATTAAACATCAATTCCAACAACAGTCTTCCCTAGGTCATGCTCTTATAACATACTTACTCATATTCTTTATCACTTATTTAATTCTACATTGACTTCTGTGATTATTTGAATTCTAGTTTTCCCATAAGAATTAAGGACCGTGATGGCAATAGCCATCTGGTTCTGCCTCACATTTTTGTCTCCAAAGTTAAGCCTGGTGAGGTATATGTAGCTACCACTGAATAACATTAATTAACTGTCTAGTCGACATTTAGGAAAAGGAATTAATATTGGTAAGGTAGGCTAAGAAGAGATTTGAAATGGTTCATTCTGTAAGAGTCTAGGTGATTTATTTAGAAATAGTAAAAATGGAAGGAGAAAAGATAAAAAAATTAACCATGAAGATTGATTATAATCAGGAATCATGAAATTGATTAAGAACAATGAAGGGAAAACAGAAAAAGTGATAATCTAAGTAAGGAAACAAAATCTTCAAATAGTGGTTGTTTTGCATTTTTAAATACCAGGGAAAGGAAAAAGAGGAAAAAGAATGAGAACTGGTACTAACACAACAATTAAGAGGTTATTTGTGAACTTGAATAGAGAATTTAAAAAATAGTGGTATAAAAAGCCAACTGCGAAATAGTAAGGAGTAGGAGACGGCAATGTAAGCAATGAGGTCTAGGCTTCTATTTTGAAGGTATGTCCTTTAAACTCTGAGTTGTTGAAATAGATTTCACTATGCACAACCTGTAGACACGATTTAGTAATAACATTAGATCTATAAGTGAAAACATTTATAATTACAAGTTTCCAAACATAGGGATAAAGGAAATATTGAACAGTTATTTAGTACATCCTGTGTGTGTCAATTTATATTCAGACATTTTTCTGTAGAACAGTAAAATCTTTCCGCTATCAGCACATAACCAAGGCACAAGCCCACTCTTCTTCCGCCTAACTAAATCTTTTGTTGTTGTTGTTTTCTTTTTGAGACAAGGTTTCACTCAATCGCCCAGGCTGGAGAGCAGTGGTATGATCTTGGCTCACCACAACCTCTACTTCCTAGGTTCAAGAGATTCTCCTGTCTCAGCCTCCCAAGTAGCTGGGACTACAGATGCACACCCTCACACCCAGCTAATTTTTGTATTTTTTGTAGAGATGAGATTTTAGAATATTGACCAGGTTGGTCTCAAACTCCTGAGCTCAAGCAATCCACCTGCCTTGGCCTCCCGAAGCCCTGAGATTACAGCTGTGAGCCACTGCACCCAGCCTATTTTTTTAATGGAAAGTACTCTTTAACTGTTACACAATTACAAGAAAACATATTGAACAACAAAACCTTTAATTAAAATGGGTCCAAAACTTCTTGTACAATGAGAAAGATTGGGATGAATGATTTTTAATCATTTAAAAAGCATAGTTGATAAAGAAAAAATTGCAAAATCCTTATCATGTGCCTGACCTGGAGTATGCAACCTAATATCAAGCAAAATATGTGCATCATTCATGGACTTTGTGTGATTATGCCCCATTACAGTTTTTGAAGAGCCATGCTGTTTATTAGATTTTTCATCATTTTTTCATGAACTGTTATTTTCCTTTTGTTGTTTCACCAAATGTAACATCTCAGTTAATCACATTAAAACTGGGTGGTTGGCGAGAACAAAAATAAAACTTTAAAAATGTTAAGTGATCATATGTTAGAAATAGTGTTATCTTGAGACACCATTTCTTACTATAATATCTTAAATTCTTTGAGGGAGATCCTTTGTGTACCTCAAGAGTTTTCAACTGCTGTTAAATGCTACCCTTGGAATGGTTAAGTGAGAGGACACTGCAGACCCAGCCTTGCCTCTCTTCTAAAGGGATCTACATTTTGATAAAAGCCAAATGGCATTCAATGCCAAGAACGAAAAAGCTATGGACACTGTTGAAAAATGTTCACTTTGTGATAGTTTCTCAAGCCTCCCTCAAACTGAACCAGAAATGAAAATTCAGCACTACACCGTTTATCCCTTTACATATTGTTATGTGAATGAAGAATTATTGCAGAGAAAAGCATCTTTACTTTTACTCTATTGCCATATGCCTTCCGTGAGAAAATATATCTTTCATTATACTACTGTAAATTGGTGTTTTAAGATGTGCTTTTAAAAAAACCGTATTATGCCTTGAAAGTACATAATAACCATGTTAAACAGCTTTAGTTTTCCAAAAAATGGTGTATTTTGCGTTATCTACTGTAATCATTTTGTATTTAACATGAATTGAACAGACACTCTCCTTCAGATGAACTTTCTGGTGACAAACTTGGAAATTGATATATTAAAACTGATTTGGGGTTGTCAAAATACTGTATAGGTATCTGCACAAAATATGCATAAAATTTTACAGATGGTGGACTGCTGGTTTACATGGCAGCTATGTTATATCCACTGCCAGTTAAATTAATAGTGTAACAATCTATCTTCCATGGCAGGTGTAAATGACTTTTAGCACATCAATAACTAGTTTACAATGATGTCCCTCCACTACTTAAGGTTTGTCACTGATTTTTTGTTTTGTGCAAAATAGCACACATATCCTCTCCATATTTTGTTGTAGCATATTTTAAAATAAACCCAGCATTTACAGACTTGTAAACAATCTACTAAAAATAGCAGACCTAGTCAATTATCAAATTGTCTTCTAATTATTCCACCTGACAATAAGGATTCCAAGTTAATAACTTGCATCTTACATGGATTGGCATTGAAAGTGAACTTTTAAGAAGACTCTGATATGTAAATGAACCTATGTAAAAATATTCCTGAAATAGCTGCTATTATAATGTGGGCAATTCAATGATTTGGAAGTTATTCTTCAATGAATATTAAATTAACTGAACAACTCCTCATGGCCGAAATACCTTTTAGTAAAGGCTACTGATTTCATGATCACCATTATTGTTCATAATAACATCTGAAATTTGTATAGCACTTTACAATCCGAAAAGTATTTTTACATATAAAGTAATCCTTCTCTAATTTTAGTTCCTATTATGTGAATTTCAAATATATGCAAATTTATTTCTATATATTTTTTGCAACCACTAGAATATCAGTTCCACTCACTTCTATCGAAGATCATTTTGAAAACGGAAACTGGGTGTTGGGAACCTCAAAAGGAAGTTAAAGTGGGTTGTCTTGAAATAGAGATTCTTACAATAGAATCTTTGAAAATATAAAGAGAGAAAGGGAAAAAAAGATTCAAATCAGAAAACCATATTCAGATGGGAAAAGAAATGGATTGATGGCAAATGCTTTGACTGGAAGTTATTTGGGTGCAATTGCAAAAAATATATAACCCGGGCTACAAAGGAGGCAGTTTGTGCAATACCTACTCAGTGATATTGAGGAAGGCACATAAAGTGATACTAGCCATTCTGTATTTTAAGCATCCAAGTTACTCCGTGTTATATGGTCCAATTTCAGAAGTGGGAGTTGTGAATCAACAATTTAAGTTATAAAAACATAAACATGTGGAAGGCATAGATATAGCAGAGATTTTTTTAAAAGCTACGCAGTGTGCTTATTCTGTATAAAATGAAAAGCTGATTATGAACGTATCCTTTAAATGGCAAAGAAGAACCCTAAAAGTTTATGGAAAGTGCAAAAAGACTGATGGAAATAGTATAGTACTCATTATTACTACTTTAAAATGTGTAAGATGTCATCGATATTTTTATACTGATATCTTAACTTAATGTGCTGGCTTTATTTTTGTTTCTGTAAAAATATTGATGTATCCATAGCTCCAAACCTTAGTTCACAATTCTATTTTATTTTCCTTTTCAATTGTTAATTTAAAGCTACTCAGAAGATTCCGTAAAGATTCACTGCCATCTTTTCAGTATAAATTTAGCTTCTCAGGTTTTTCTCTGATTTTCACATTATAAATGGGAAAAAATACAATAAAAATATGAAATTAAACTAGAAATTTGAATGCCAGTAGGTAAAAATTCCCATATCCCAAACAATAGTGCTGCAGTAGACTCTTAACATCAGTGGTGTCAGATGACTTAGACCTCTAGATATTCACATCCTTGTGTGGTCTCTTCCCATATTGACTCTGAGTTTGGTCATGTGACTTGCTTTGACCAATGGTACATGAGTAAGAATGAAACAAGCAGAAGCTTGTTAAAACATTTGCACATTGAAGATTTGCTCCTTAGAAGATTTGTTTTTGGAACCAAGAAACCACCACCTTTTGAGTTAGCCTAAGCTGGACACGTAGAGTAGTTACATGGAGGAGACCCTAGAAATGAAGTTTATATACACAGACAATGACCCCACATATTGCCCATTAAAGCTGTCCCAGCTATGCTTTAGTCTTTCATGAAATCCCAGCTAAAGATCTTGACACTGTGGAACACAACTGGTAGCAAATAAGTTACTGTTTGTTTTAAGTCACTGAGTTTTAGAGTGGTTTGCTATGCAGCTATAGAGACTTTTAACAGTACTTGGTGAGTTTTGAAATGTAAATTATGATATAACAAAATATCAGTAATTGTATAGTCTAAATATTAACAAAAGTCCTAAAATGGCCTCCAATTACACATTGCTTTTTAATTTTTATTGCACTTACTAAAGCATAGTTTTAGTTTAGCTTAAAAGCAATAAAAATTATACCTTTGTTACTTCAATTGGTATAAACAATATGCATTCTTTGTTTTATTTAAATTTATGGGACTAGTATATCATAATAATTCTAATGCTTACATGTCCTAATTCTTGCCAAGAATATCCTAAAGGAAATATGAGAGGTTTAAATTTTAGTGTGAAGAAAGTTTGAAAAAAAATGAATTATATTTCATGACAATCCCATTAAAGCTTTAGACATAATTGTTTTCCCTTTGTAGAATAAACATATTTATTCATCATTATTCAGTTACTAATTAAATTTTTGGTGGCCTCTGTTTTCAAAGATATACTTCATATATGATTCAAGAGCAAATATTCCTGAAAGATTATCAAAATAATTAATTCATTGTATTTGATCACATTTCTTTTTGTTTTCTTCTGTTTTTGTTACTATGCTTTAAGTTCTTGATACGTGTGCAAAATGTGCAGGTTTGTTACATAGGTACACAAGTGCCATGGTGGTTTGCTGCATCCATCAACCTGTCATCTACATTACGATTTCTCCTAATGCTATCCCTCCCCTGACCCCCTCCCTCTGACAGGCGCCAGTGTGTGATGTTCTCCTCCCTGTGTCCATGTGTTCTCACCATTCAATTCCCACTTATGAGTGAGAGCATGAGAACATGTGGTGTTTGTTTTTGTGTTACTGTGTTAGTTTGCTGAGAATGATGGTTTCCAGATTTATCCCTGTCCCTGCAAAGGACATAAACTCATCTGTTTTTCTGGCTGCATAGTATTCCAAGGTGTATATGTGCCACATTTTCTCTATCCAGTCTATCACTGATGGGCATTTGGGTTGGTTCCGAATCTTTGCTATTGTGAATAGTGCCGCAACAAGTATACATATGCATGTGTCTTTATAGTAGAATTATTTATAATCCTTTGGGTATATACCCAGCAATTATTTATAATCCTTTGGATGTATACCCAGGATTGTTGGATCGAACAGTGTTGCTAGTTCTAGATCCTTGAGGAATAGTCACACAGTCTTCCATAATGGTTGACCTAATTTATGCTCCTACCAGCAGTGTAAAAGTGTTCCTATTAAAAATGTTCCTATTTTTCCACATCCTCTCCAGCATCCATTGTTTTCTGACTTTTTAATGATGGCCATTCTAATTGGCATGAGATGGTATCTCATTGTGGTTTTGATTTGCATTTCTCGAATGACCAGTGATGATGAGCTTTTTTTCATATGTTTTTTGGCCACATAAATGTCTTCTTTTGAGAAATGTCTATTCATGTACTTTGCCCACTTTTTGATAGGGTTGTTTTTTTCTAGTAAATTTGTTTAAGTTCTTCATAGATTCTGCTTATTAGCCATTTGTCAGATTGATAGATTGCAAAAATTTTCTTCCATTCTATATGTTGTCTATTCACTCTGATTATAGTTTCTTTTATTAGTGTTAATTTCTTCTATGGGGAGGAATTTGATTCTAAATCCATATAATGGAGCTAATATATTTTGACATGCATAAGAAAAAAGTCATAGATTACTAATACTATCTATAATTGCTATACATTTTTTAAATGCAGAGGATAAAAATTGAGAGGGTACACTTTTTATTATTTAAGAGAGAGAAATATCAGTGATGACCTAAGAATAAAGGAAAATCTGTGAGATTTATTGATGCTTTATAATTTCCTGAACCTATGAAAATGATGCAGAATTTAATTGTGGATTTGATAAAGAGTGTATTTTTCATACGCCTCCTCTCCTGCCCCTCAAAAAACTTGGGAATTTGTCATTCTTATTTCTCATTCGTTTACATTTGTTTTGTGTTATTTATAATGCTTTGGGGAAAGCTGTGACTTTTGACAGTTGAAAATGAACCAAGAGAGAGAGAGAGAAGAGGCTGCTGAATTTAGAAATATGAATTTAATCCAACATAAACAGAAGTAACATTCAAATTCACATAATTTCACAGTAAAATTTTGCACATTGGAGGTGCTACCTATCAACGATCATCTGCATTCATCAGGACATGTCTCCCGACAGGTAAAAGGAGTATATTACTAGTAATCTCGTCAATTGAAATTAAGACCAATTCATAAATAATGTAGCTTATTTTTTACAAAAGCTAAAGAAGCTGCTAACTTACAGTAGAAAAGAGGTTTTAGATATTACCAATAGTTTATTTACTTCAGTTAATATTCCTAGAACTGAGGATTCAGAGATGCTCTGCTCAAATCATTAACAGCATCACATTGATATGAGGGCAACACAGTTAAGTGACCACTTGTCAATGCAATCACCATGTTTTTCTTCAACACCACTACTCACCACTCTGGCAGAATTAATAATGGGTGATCCACAATCATCATTAAAACTAAAGAACTGATAAAGTGAACTCAGCCAAACCAATTTATATGATTTGGACCCAGCTTCTGTATTGTATATGTTACAAATGATATCCTCTTTATTTGGTTTAATATTTTACATGATGATATAGTGCATACAGATATGTACTTACTGGAGCGATGTTCACCGTGCATTAAAGTTCTGAATTTTCAAATGAATATGTTTAACTGAATATAATATTTTCCATTCCTTGTTGCTATTTGACCTTGATATTTTTCAAAGAACATTTACATCACATAATATTCTGACACAACGAGCTCTATCTTTAAGGTTTTCTTGTAAATTAATATGTATTCCAATATAAAGGTCTTTTTTTTATTGTTTTCTTACATGACCCTGTGAAAAATTTAATGGATCTATAAATATAAACATGAAGATAAATAAATACGATAATATATACATGTGTGTGTGTGAGAGAGAGAGAGAGAGAGAGTGTGAGTACACACACACAGAGCAACTTAGACATGGACATTTTAGGTTCATTCTTGGGAATACTAGAAATCTGTTATTGCTTGTGCACTAAAGGCAATGATAGAGTGTTGAGAGAAAGAGAGAGTGAAAAGGCCAGAAAGAGGTATTCTGAAGGGAAACTAGCAAAGTCTAGCAGCTATGCCTTAATTCAGAATCAGGGGATGGGGAGTTAGCAAGTAAAGACATGGAAATATTGTGAAAGTAGTGAAACACTATCTCTAGGGTAAGACAGGAAGAGAAACGGCCATAAAAATTTAAAGGGCACTAGAAATGTACTCAGATGCCAAAGGGAATCTGTGGAAGGATTTACTGGATTCTCTGCATGAGAAATTTAAAGTTCAAATACAGCATCTCTGGGTTTATTGACTGATTTGTTAAGTGAATAAGAGATGTCTTTTGTGTTTTTTTCTATAGATAAAACAAAGGTACCACATATTCAGTAACAAACACAAGGCTATATACCCTCATATAAAACTGATACATTTATGATAGATTCAAATATAGAAGTCTTTTAATTTGAACTCATTACATAAAATATAATTTCTGTAGAATTTGTGATGGATGACTCATTAATACTATTTAAGAAACAAAACACTAATATTTTATTCAGTAATATGTATATTTATGAATCACCTCAGGTATAGAATAACCTATTATATGACATAATGCTTGTCAAAGCAAAAATTGCACTGAAGTAAAACAAGCAAGGCTGACTTTATTCAAGACTACTGGAATACAGGAGAGAGACCAGAACTCAGTCGGACCTTGACGCCATTGAAACAAAGAGTTGAAGTTTTCAAGACTTTAACAGCTGGAGTGGGGGGTGGGAGGGGCTCATAGGCTACTTATGTGTGATTACTGGCATAACCCAGAGAAAAAGTAAACTCTCTTACATATTCGTGCAGGAGATAGTTTTACAACTTAGAGTAAAAGGCCCACTGAAATTAGGCTTCTATCCTTCTGGAGAAACTGAGGAGATAGGGATGCTATCTTCCTTGGTGAGTATATTCAAAGGAATAGCTCCCAAGTCATTGAGAAAGACATTCCTAGCCTATACAACAGACAAGAGCTTTCTTACACCTTAAATGAATAGAGAAAGAATTTACAATGATAAGTTTTCTTAAATATTTTTTTAAAATGGAGGTCTGAGTGAGGAAGAAACCTGTCTAAAATTTAGTTATGCTGAGGGAAGTGTTAATGTCGTCTTTTTCATCCCACAAAAGTATTTTTTTTCATTTTTAAATGATGGTTTGCTATGCATTTCTCTTCCTTTTTCTTCATTCTATATTGATTCCAACATTAATTCTTAATGTTTGAAGTATAATTTTTTTTAAATGTGGGTAAAAACACAATTTTATCTCAGAGGAAAGGTCTATAATTTCCGTATTTAGTCAGATCTTTTATGAATCTATTATAATGAGAGAATTTTAATGATACAATCATTTTCTACTAAAGTTTTGCTAAGAAAAACAAACATAACGCAAATCAACCAGTCCTGGTTCCTAAACACTCAGAAGAGATGTAACATTTTTGTGTGTGTGGTATCTGCTTCTCAGGAGTTCCACCCATGTACTTGGAGAAATAATTTTAGTATCTTAACATAACATAAACTGACAGTAAAGCCTTTGAAAACAATATTTTAAAAAGTAGAAAAGAAAATTAGATTAATTCTTTTTTTTTCATTTTAAAGTTTCTATCTAGGTATAATATAATTTTTGCATTACAGAAAAGTACTTCACAAACACTTTTTTAAACTCGAGATTATATTAAAAGGTAGTTGAAGCCTTGTGATTATAAAAATTACTGTCAATTACAAAATATACTATACTACATGTTAGCCACATTCAAGTTTGTTAGTTGGCCTTGTTTTTCTCCTGGCTTTTGACGTCTTAGAAGGTAGGTAGAGGATCAAGAGTGTCCGGGATATTAGAGTAGAATGTGGGAATGGGGTCAGGGGCTTTTCAGTCTACACGAGGCTCCCTGCCACCAGCTATTCCCATAGACCTTTGTTAGAGCATTCCTCTCTTAGGTCCTTTTGAAAATTACTGCATATTGCAGCCAGCGACTGGGAGTCAAACCCAGGCCGCCTGCCTGGGTGAAAACCAAGAATCCTAACCACTAGACCACCACAGAAGCAGAGTAAGTGCAGCCAGAACTTAGTCTCTTGGCCTTCCTAACCCCAAAGAATAGGGAGAGGGGCCTCGGTGGCACTGTGAATGTTACAGCACAGATAGAACTCGTGGACCCAGAGCATGTGCATTAGTGTGATTTATTAGGCAGAGTGAAAGGACAACTTCCATGTTTGTGGAAGGGGACCCGTCCCAGAGGGGGTGCTGTCCAGACTGGAGAGGCTAGAGCTTTTACTCCTGAGTTATTCCCTCCCCATTCATGTTCTCGTCCAATGAGGGGTTCTTTCAAACTTCCTCTGGATTAATTGATCTTTGAATCTTTTACCAAATTGGCTACTGTTTTAAAACCCTGAGTCACAGAGCCCCCACCTCCAAGAGACAGAGGTGGGAAAATCAGAGACAAAGGCCCTACCGGGTCTGCCAGAGGTGGGAAAGTAGAAACCAAGGCACCTGGCCGGCCAGAGGCGGGAAAGCTGAAACAAAGATTAGCTGGCCTAGCTGGCCAGAGGCAGGAAGTCCCTCTAACAGTCCCTCAATATCATGACAGGCAATTCTAAAGTCATGCTTTGTGTATAAATCTTGCAGAGACATGACAGAGAGTGAACACTGAAAAACAGTATTATAAAACAGTACTTGGCACAAGTAGGCCTTCAATAATTGCTTGTGGCATGGATAAGCAGCCTCATTTGACAAATTCTGAAGAAATTTAATATAGGTAAAAATTGCTAATCTTATTTCTACTAAACTCAGTAAACATTTTTGAACACCTAGTAAGTTCCTGTCATTCTTATGCATGATACGAAATCTCTCAACTTATCAGAGAAAACTTAAGTGGAAGAGACTTAATTGGTCTTCAAAGTATTATTTAAGAAAGCTGGAGTGTCCCTTCCCCACCATGTCTAATGGGATGAATTCAAAGTGATCCATTCTGCTTGAAAGACGAAGAGAGTCAGATTGCCCTGGAAACCACTGACACCAACTCTGAATGACACAAAGTTCTCAGCTTATATAGAAGCCTATTTATATAAACTTGCTTAGAAATTAGTAGAATATGTACTCTATTGTGAAGTAATGTTGAGTTTTCTTTTTTCAGGGAGTAGGGTCAAAGTCACATTAATGAAAGTGATGTGCCTTCTTCATGAGACCAGGCTATGTTGAGTTTATGGTAAGTGTTCTTGCTTTCAAGCTATTCTTGCAGAAATTTTCTAGGGCGGCTCTAGACTACTCACACTGTATCTTACTCCTGACAGAATCCAAGTTCATAAAAAAGGAGAGGAAAAGCCTGTGACTGAAGCCTACGAAAGTGGAGAACACAAGAAATACTGATATATTTTGGACACAAAAAGGTCCTAATGAAACAAATATTAGAGGTTAGAGAGGATCTTAGAAGAGAATGGTGTGTGTGTGTGTGTGTGTGTGTGTGTGTGTGTGTGTGTGTGTGTATTTCTGGAGAGGCAGGGCAGGGAAATTTGAGAAGCACCGATGAAGATCTGGAAAGGAGACATTACCTAGAAAAGGCCTAAAGCTGTGAGCCCTGCTCTTCTTTTTGGTACAAGGGCATGAATTAGGTCATAATGCAAATCTTGACCTTTTTTTTTTTATTTTGTCACTCTGCCATACACACCTATTAGGATTCAATGAGTTCAGTTTAAAGAAAGAGAAAGTTGGGAAATAGGTGGTACCCCAATTCCTAACCACTCTGAGTAGCACCCCTTCCCCACTGTGTATCCCTAGTAGAAGCTTGATATTGAATAAATAAAAGAGAATCTCCTCATCTATCAGAAGTATCTTCCAGACGGCCCAAGAATAAAGGAAACCCTTTGCTACTGTCAGAGGAGTGTGAACCAGACCAACTCCATCTTTAATAGGAGCTCGATAAAATGAAGCTGAAACCTACTGGGCTACATTTCCAGATGGTTAATTCATTCAAAGTCACAGAATAAGATAGGAGGTCAACACACAGTACAGGTCATAAAGACCTTGCTGATAAAACAGTTTGCAGTAATGAAGCCAGCCAAAATCCACCAAAACCAAAATGGCCACAAGAGTGAGTTCTGGTCTTCCTCACTGCTACACTCCCACTCAGCACCATGACAGTTTACAAATGGCATGGTCAACGTCAGGAAGTTACTAAAAAGGGGAAGCATGACTAATCCACCCCTTCTTTAGCATATCATCCATAAAAATGGGCAACCAGTAGCCCTAGGGGCTGCTCTGTCTATGGAGTAGCCATTCTTTTATTCCTTTACTTTCTTAATAAACTTGATTTCACGTTGCACTGCAGACTTGCCCTGAACTTTTTCTTGTGCTAGATCCAAGAACCCTCTCTTGGGGTCTGAATGGGGACCACTGTCCTGTAACACTACCAACCCTGAAAGATAAATGAAGGCATTAGCAAGGAGACTGTATGCTGATAGTACTCCTAGTTATAAGTGCCTAACCAGCCTGGCAACACTTGACACTTTTCTGTCCCTTTTTTTTTCTATTGTTACTATATACCAGTTCTTTTCCCATCTTCTCATACAGCAGTATAATCCCCAGTCACTTCTAGCTATTGATATGATTTAGATAAAAGATGAAAAAATGAATCATCCACAGTTCTGGCCTTCCTGGTGGTTACTTATATTCCCCAAAGAGCTTGTTAACACAAAAGGATTGAGTTGCCAAGTGGATGAAAATGTGAGCAAGAAATATATGCTCTTCCTCCTCCTATTCTTTTTTTCCTATCCTTACCACCCATCTCTTATCTAACTGAAGTAAGCTCAGCAGGGATTTAGCGTGCTTCTTAGCAGCTCCTAGCTATAGCAACTCTGCTTTATGTACCCAAATGTCTCATCACAAGGAATATGGAACTTCTGTAAGGAAAGTATATAGATGAGAATTTCTTGCAGAGTTATTCAGAATCATATAATATAAAAGATTACATAAATTATTTTTGAATGCATGTAAAAGTATATATTGGAAGTAAGGAGAAATAAAAAATAAAATATCAAAATAAACAAATATATCCTTTCAATGGTTCAGAAGGGTAGAGATTGAGAAATTTAAAAATTCTTCCCAGAAACCAGTTAACAATGATAGTGTATATGAAAGCACATTGTAAACCATAAAACATTATATTGACTTTATCACTGTCTATTTTGATGTCTCCAGAGCTATAACTTTCTTCTTTATTTTTGCTTTGTTTCTATGTACAGTTCTTTGCTCAATTATTCATTCTATATTAATGGCTCTTAATTATCCACCCCTAGTCTGAGAGATACCTGAAGTATCGAGAAACAGCTGCACACTTGAACCAGTTGAGAAATTAAGAAATAAAATAAAATAAAATATTTTATTAAGAAAATCAGTAAAAAAGAAAATAGATTTATTTTAGTCTTCTATCAGTCAGCATATAGCATCTGTATGACTTTTTCTAGAAATCTTTATAGTACTTTATCATGAAGTTCATTAAGCAGTTTTAAATTATAGACATACCTCACTTTATTACACTTCATTTTATTGTGTTTTCCAGGTATTACGGTTTTTACAGATTGAAGGTTTGTGGCAACCCTGCATTGAATAAGCCTGTTGGCACCATTTTTCCAACAGCATGTGCTTATTTCATGTCTTTGCATCACAGCTTGGTAATTTCCATGCTATTTCAAACTTTTTCATTACACTTATATTTGTTATGGTGTTCTATGATCAGTGATCTTTGGTGTTACTATAATAATTGTACTGGGCTGCTACAAACCATGTCCATATAAGAGAGTGAACTTAATATTCTGTGTTCTGACTGCTCTACCCACCAGACTTTCCCCCATATCTCTCCCTCTCATCAGATCTCCCTATTCCTTGAGACAAAACAATATTACAATTAGGCCTATAAGTGTACAACCAAAAGGAAGAGTCACATGCCTCTCACTTGAAATAAAAAAACGAGAAATGATTAAGCTTAGTGAGTAAGGCATGTGGAAAGCCAAAACAGGCTGAAAGCTAGGCCTCTTACACCAAACAGCCAAGTTGTGAATACAAAGGAAAAGTTCTTGAAGAAAATTAAAAGTGGTAAACATACAAATGATAAGAAAACAAAACAGCCATATTGCAGATGTGGAGAAAGTTTGGGGGGTCTTGATTGAAAATCAAACCAGCCTCAACATTTTCTTAAACCAAAGCCTAATCCAGAACAAAGCCCTAAATCGTTTCAATTCTGTGTAAGTTCAGAGAGGTCAGGAAGCTGAAGAAGAAAAGTTGGAAGCTAGCAGAATTTGGCTCTTAAAGGAACATACAAGGTGAAGCAGCAAGTGCTGCTGTAAAAGCTGTAGCAAGTCATTTAGAAGATCTAGTTAAGATATTTGATGAAGGTGGCTACACCAAACATATTTCCAATGTATGAAAGAGCTTTCTATTGGTAGACAATGTCATCTAGGAATTTCATAGCTAGAGAGGAAAAGTCCATCCCTAGCTTCAAAGCTTCAAAGAACAGTCTGACTCTCTTGTCAAGGGCTAATGCAGCTGGTAACTTTAAGTTAAAGAACTATGTTAAATGTACCCTGCCTGTGCTCTACAAATAAAACAACAAATCCCAGATGGCAGCATATCTGTTTACAGCATGGTTTACTAAATATTTTAAGCCTTCTGTTCAGATCTGAGGCTCAGAAAAGAATCCTTTCAAAATATTATTGTTCACTGACAATGTATCTGGTCACCCAAGAGCTCTAATGGACATGTATAGACGATTAGTGCTGTTTTCATGCCTGTTAACACAACATCCATTCTGCAGCCCTTGATCATTTGTGTCAAGGAGTAATTTTAATGTTCAAGTATTATTATTTAAGAAATATATTATGTACAGCCATAGCTGCCACAGATAGTGATTTCTCTCATGAATATGGGCAAAATGAATTTAAACATCAGAAAAAGATTTACCATTTTAGATGCCATTAAGAACATTTGGGATTCACGGCAGGAGCTCAAACTATTAAGATTTACAGGTATTTGGAAAGTTTACTCCAATACTAATGGATGACTTTGAGGAGTTCAAGACTTCAGAGGAAGTAACTGCAGATGGGGTGGACAGAACAAGAGAACTAGAATTAGAACTAAGATTGAAGATGTGAAT
Source organism: Cacajao melanocephalus (assembly GCA_963573385.1). NCBI lineage: Eukaryota > Metazoa > Chordata > Mammalia > Primates > Pitheciidae > Cacajao > Cacajao melanocephalus. The sequence goes on along the minus strand of CAUYLG010041152.1, from coordinate 111,902 downwards.
TGCCACAGTCTATAATAATAATAATAATAATAATAACAGATGGGTTGCTTACTATGGAACAAAGAAAGTGGTTTCTTGAGATGGAGTCTACTCCTGGTGAAGGCACTAAACATTGCTTAGATGACCGCAAAGGATTTAGAATAGTACATAAACTTTGTTGATAAAGCAGTGACAGGGTTTGAGAGGATTGAATTCAATTTTGCAAGAAGTTCTACTGTTGGTAAAACGCTATCAGACAGCATTGCATGTCACAGAGAACTTATTCCTGAAAAGAAGAGTAATAAATAGATGCAACAAACTTTATTGTTGTCTTATTTTAAGATATTGCCACAGCCACCCAAATCTTTGGCAGCTAGCACCCTGATCAGTCAGCAGCCAATAACATGGAGGCAAGACCCTCTGCCAGTTAAAAAGATTACAACCCTCAGAAGGCTCAGATGATTTTTAGCATTTATTAGCAATAAAGTGTTTTAAATTAAGATAAGTACAGCTTCAGATACAACACTGTTGCACACTCAATGGAGTTCAGTATAATGTAAACAACTCTGATATGCACCAGAAAAACAAAAAATTTCAGTGACTTGTTTTATTATGATATTTGCTTTATTGTGGTGTCCTGAAATTGAGCCCAAAAAATCTTTGAAGTATGTCTGTATAAAGATATATAGCATTTTACTATTGATTTTTATTTTCATAACTTACAGGCAGTTTGCCATTAAAGAAGTTGAAAATATATTGAGACAATACAGAAAAAAATCCATATTATTAAAGAACATCTTAAGAAATTACAAATAATTTCATAAATGGCAAACATATAAAATGAAATCAGTGCTCATCTATTAGAATAGAGCACAGTGTATGAGAACACAGATGCATATATGGTTCTGAAATAATCATAGACAACTTTCGTGAAACAAAGTATTTTAAGAATGTTCTTTTGTTTTTATAAATAGATGATATGTATCAATCATAATATAAAAGATTAACTAATTGAGTGTTCATCATCTTCATTGAGCTGTACCTGTATTAAATAGTTTAGTCCTTACGACCATCCTGGAAGGCCAGTACTACTCTTCTTCTGGTTTTGTATATGTGAAAACGAGGGTCCTGAGAGATTAATTTATATGTTTCTAGTTCCCACAAGGAGTAAATGGAGAGATGGGTGTTCTAACACAGTCAGTGTGGTTCCAGAGCCCATGCTCTTAAGAACTACAATATTTTATCTCATATTTTATAAACAATAGATTGTTTGATAGGAGAAGCATGACAACACAGAAAAGATAATATATTTTGCTGAATAATGCATTATAACATAAAGTATTAGCACACTATTGAGAACAAAGAAGAAATCTGAGCCAAAATGTTAAATACGTGTAGACATTTTTCAGGTAAGCGTTTGTACTTGATCAAAAAGATCATTGAGAAGAGCATGATCTAATAAAGGCTGTGGGTTTTCAAGTACCTTGGACTACTGTACATAGGACAATTTTGAAGGGCTAATTATAGATTGGTGAAAAATAACTAAAACTGTAAATTCTTCCTGAGCCATGGAATATAATTCTTTAAAATGGAATTTGGCTAGATCATCGATAAGATCCTTTTCAAATCTGATATTTTATATTCTTATACTAAAGAAACAGAAAAGAAAACTTGCAATAAATTCATTTAACTAAAACATTTCTGCTCTTAAAATGGTATGCTCTGATAATCTTATTTCTAGATGATTCTTTCATGGTCATGGAAGTATAAAATATTCACCTTTCAAATTTAAAAGAATAAATGAATAATTCTAATAAGGTTTAAAGGAGAATAAAATTAATGAACAAATATTTATCAAATATTTATTATATAGCAAACATTGCTTGATGCTGGGAAATATGGAAAATTATTCTTAATTATGGTCCATATGTTTTTAGGATTTTAAATTTTAAATGGAAATATAGGACAAACATGCATAAAATAACAACATATAACTGTTTAAATATTATTTAACAATGAGATTGCCTTTATTTGCAAATATTTAAAAAGCCAATTCAAAATGGCTCTAACAATATAACAATGTATTATGTTAGAAAAAGTCATGAGTTAAGGCAGCTCAGGAATTGGTTAATTCAACAGCTCAGTGACGTTAATAAAGACTTGGATTTCTTCCATCCAACAGACCTACCATTTCCATATATGGATCAGGACGTATTGGTACATTTGACAAGAATTGAAAGGGGTCTGAAAGATAAGTCACTTTACTTATCTTGTATTTTCTAATTTCAATGGTGGCATGTTGGTTATATAGGAGAATATCATTTAGAAAACACATATTAAAGTATTATGGATTACTATGGTCTGAATATCTGTGTGTCCCCTCCTTACCCCATGAATTCATATGTTGAAATCGAACCCACCCTGTGATGATATTAAGAGGCAGGACCTTTAAAACATGATTAGGTCATGAGAGTGAAGCCCTCAGGCTTGGAGGAGGAGCCTTCTTGCCCTCCTGCCATAGGAGGGCACATAGAAGGCACTATCTATGAGAAATAGACCCTTGCCAGACTCTGAAAGAGCTGGCACCTAATCTGGAACTTCCCAGGTTCCAAAATTTTGAGCAATTAATTTCGGTGTTTTATAAATTTCTCCATCTAAGGTATTTCATCATAGCAGCCCAAACAGACTAAGAGATCGTGAAGCAACAATTTGGCAATGTAGTCTCAAATAGTTCAGGAAAAGAAATATTCTTTATATTGTTCTTTCGACTTTTCTGTACATTTGAGACTATTTGAAAATAAATAATATTTAATACAAAGATATAAACAGACATGTATGCTTTCCAAAAAAAGGGAACAATATGACATGAGGCTTAGAATGCTAAGATTATTTGCTACATTCATTCACTTAACTAATGTTAATTGTGCACCTAATGGTTCTAACCACTGTACTGAGAACTGAGTACTCATGTGTGAAGAAGAGAAACAGAGCCCCTCTCCTCATGGAGCTAAAAGTCTAGTAGACAATACAATTAAGTGACTAGGAAATCAAGATATAATAACCATGTGATGGAGGAAATGCAGGATGCTATGTGCATCCATAGGTAGAACCCAACATACCTACCTTGTTGGGTAGGCATCCTATAAGAATTCATATCTTAGCTAAAGCCTGATGCTTGAGTAAGTTAAATAGCAAGGTAGCTGTTTAGAATAGGATGTGCTTGAGAGAAGTGATCCACATGGAGATAAGTGTCGAAATGAATATTTGGAAATATTAATATAAGATAAGGCAACTGTCTGTAACAAACAGAATACTTGATTACCACAGTCAGAGCCATGAATTTCCTTACATTTAGAAATCAAGGTAGAAATTGTTTTCCTTTAGGAAAAATGGATTTCTTTCATTATGGGTGCCAACCTTAGAAAAGCCAAGATTGTGGTTGGCTTTTTAATAAACAAAGCAGGATCTTGTGAGCCATGTTATAGATATGGACTTTACCTTGAAAGCAAAATTCAATCATTTAAGAGTTTCTAGTGAAGAAATTTTGTTTTAATTATTTTGATTCCGTTATGAGAAGTGCTGTAGTATTTTATTATTTATTTATTTTCATTTTTAAAATAGATTTAGGAGGTATGTGCACAGTTGTATTACATGAATATATTGTGTAGTGGCGGAGTCTGGGTTTTTAGTGTACCCTGAATGCATTGTGTCCAACAGGTAGTAGTTCATTCCTCAGCCCCTTGCCACCCTCCCACCTGTTGGTGTCTCCAGTGTCTATCATTACACACTGTATGTCTATGTGCACCCACTGCTTAGCTCCTATTTGTAAGTAAGAATGTGCGGTTTGTGGCTTTCTCTTTCTGACTCATTTCAAGAGATGATGGTTGGCCAGACTCAGAAGGAGGAGAAAAGTGAAAGGATTCAAGAAATATTTAGGATCTCAGGAATAATCAGAAGTTACGGATGGAGAAAGCAGCAGTTCCAGGCTTGGACAACTGCCGAATTATGATACTCTTCACCGTGATTGAAAGTACAGGAGGAAAAACAGGTTTGTGTATGGAGATGATGAATTACATTCTGGATGAGGTCAGTTTTTCTATGGCACATCTAAGTACTGATGGATATACAGAAGTCTAGAACTCTGAAGCATGAATTGGGTTGAACAAAGAGTGTCAAAAGTTTTTGGCATACACATAACTCGATTTGTTTTGATGGTAGATATTGCATGAAAGAAGGACATTTGCCTGAACATTAAGTAAAAGGGGTGAGATTATAGGGGCTTTGGGATGCCGAGTCTGGACGCATTTTCTACAGCAGTGGCAGAAGGTGGAATGTATTAGAGTAGAAAGAGAGAATCTAGACGTTGAAAAACAGATTAAGAGATTGGTCAGTAAATGGATACAGTGATTGTATGGAGTTTTTTGAGTTTGGAGAACGGAGTTCTTTGAATTTGGAGAATGGAGTTCTTTGAGTTTGCTAGACCTCCGCGTGTTTCACAAGCCATGCAGCCTCCAAAAATTTCACAAACTAGCATATGCACTGTGGTGTGTGACAAGCAGAACCACTGATAATCCAGGGCACTCCCACCAGGTGTGAGTGTCCCATGTTTGCAACAATGTGCATCATGGTATCCCTTATGCCACAGGAGCCGGTGGGAGATATTAGTGATATGTTCCAAATCAGAGACTTTCCTGGAATGCTAATTCCAGTCATATCCAAGTGTATTAAAAATATCAGAAGACCCCTGAGTTTATTGTTCGATCATTCTCATATGTCCACAGTGGCTGCACTCTGAAGCAAAACTATCAGTGCATTTAAAATACCTGCAGCTTGATATATTCTGTACCACCGGCTGGTAAGAGTGATGGACAAGTGTGTAGCACTCGAGAAGTACAGATCTGTCTTCTAAGGAGATTCCAGGTGTTAAAAGAAAATTGGAAACAAATAGCCTTTTTTTCTCTTTACTTTTAGAGCATGTCTGTTTTCTGATGAAGAAAGGATTTCTTTATAATAAGACATTTTCAACAGAAATCAGAAAACTTTTTTCTTACACATGCCAATGATGATCTATATGTAACCTTGCAGAAGTCACTTTTGACTCTAGAATTCAATGTTCCCCATTTAAAAGCAGGAATAATACTTTGTACTCTCACATAGATAATGTAAGGTTTCATGAAATATTTACAATACTGTACAAATAGAGTACTAAGAAGATAAAGTATATAAGCTATCTTAACAAGTAGGTGGGTTTTTTTTCCCAAAAGCAACAATTCCTTACGTACTTAATTTTAAATTAAGCATGGCTGCTACAAATTTAAAGGGCATATTTAATATTTCTTTTACAAAAATTATTGAAAGAAATATAAAACCATCCTTCAGATTCTGTATTCAGTTTGGAAGCATAGTCTATAAAAGAAAATATATTCTATACTCCCAAAGAGAATGCCAGAAGTATGAGTAAAGCAGTCATGCTGATCCTACCTTTTATATAAACAACAAGAAGAATAAACCTTCATGCTTTCAACCAGTTTTGAATACAGGAAAGCAGCTGGGTTCTCGAATCTTCTCTCATCACCTCAGGGTATAACATGATTATTCAGGAAAAATCAAATTGACTTTATAACTTTGGAAAGATACGTCTACAAAGAAAAGAACTGAAATGAAAAACTGTAAATTATTGTTATCTATTTGAACAGGGCAAATAATTCACCCTTGTCTCAGGAGTCTCTCTTGTGCTTCAGGGATGAAACATGGTTTCTGTGAGAAAAAGGCTAAAGTTAACTGACACCAGTTAGTAAGGATTTCATTATCCCTTATATTTACTTGTTCCTTTTCATTGTATTGGAGAGCTAAGAAACCACCTGAAAAATGTTTTGTATATACATACATATATATAACATATATATGTAACATGTTACATATTAAAATGTGTTATATATACATACATAGATAACATATATGTAACATATATAACATATATAATGTATATTATATGCATGCATATAAAACATTTTCCATATATAAAACTCTCTCACATATATATGTAACATATACTAACATATATTCATATATGAGAACTCTCTCGCATATATATGTAACATATATAACATATATATTAACATATATATTAACATATATGTTATATATGTTAATACAGAACTCTCACACATATATTAACATACATGTTATGTGTTATATTAACATACATGTTATAACATATATGTGTTATATATGTTAATATATATATGAGAAAGAGAGTTCTCATAGGATAAAAATTATGGTTGCCACTGATACAATTTTGAAAGATTATTGAAACAGTTAATTTATTTAAATATTTTAAAATCCACAGTGCAAATCACAAATGTGAAAATAATGTGATCTTACCAAAAGTGTGGTTCTTACAGTGGTCTGGACGGAAAGAGTGCTTATTGGAAAACAATTAATTATTTTCGCTCTCTAAGCATCACGTATTTTGAGTGTGCCAATAAAAGTCCAGAGACCTTAATAGTAGGAGAAAATAAGCTCTTTCTCTGCAGAGCAGATAAACAGCTCAATTAAAAGGATCCTCTTCCCACAACACTTGTTGATTCAAGTGTGAAGACTTGGATTTCACAGCCATTTGCATCCATGAATAAGATTACAAAAAGAACACTACCCTCTTCCATTTTCATTGTCACCTTTTCAAATATTGAGTGACTTGCTTGAGGAAAGGCTAGGTTATAGTCTCAAATAATTTAATACTGCCCTCTAGAGGTATTATCATATCATTGAATTTGCTCTTAGTGGTGTGATTTTATTGAATGTTATTTAAAAGCACAATGAAATTTAAAAGTACAACTCTTTAAAAACTCACAAAAAGGTAACTTTTTAGAAAAATTATATCAGTTTCCAATTTTACGTGTAAGTATCACATTGTGTTGAAAACATTTAATGAAACTCAATAGATTAATGTTTCCTTTAATCTTGTGAAAATGTCTAAAGCATTGACTGAGTGGCGATAGGTACACTAGAGTTCCCTAGGTGCTATGGCTTTTCTGCGGATCCCTGAAACACACGGAGTGAAGCGATCAATATAGACAAGTCTCCCACCACCTCGCAAAAAGTCTTAATTTAAATTAAGAATTTAGAACATGAAAAATGTTTCTTTTCCCCTAAGGAAAAAGTAAAGTAGCAAACTAAAAACATTCACTTCAAAGCATGAGTAATAGGCAATTTGCTTAAAATATGAGTCAGTGGAGAAGAAAAATAAAAGACTGTTTTTAGAACTGAATACTTGGAAGACTTTTATGGATAGATAACTAGATTAAGCAAAGTAAATTTGGATTTACCATAACAACAGTTATGAAATATATTCAAAGAGAAGAGAGTATCTAAGTATTTGGGGTTTCTGTGAGAAAAAAATCAAAGATAGCATGAATTTTATATTAAGAGGAAATTGATAGAAATTTGAAAATTAAGAACCTTTGATAATCTTTGTCGACATATGGTCATTTGAAGGCTAAAGGACTGGTCATGAGATTCTTATTTTAAAAGGAAAGTTTAATGTTTTCTGTGTAGGCTTGAAAGAAAAAAAATTTTTGCTTTATGATTTTTAGTGTTAGGAAATGGTATGTAATGGTGTGTCTTTCCTATTGAAAGCTATTTGGAAATAAAATGCAGTATCTGTTTTCTCCAATAAGGGCAATTTTCTGAAGTGTTTGTATTGAAAATGTTGGTTGTTATTGATACAAATAATAAATTACTAAATCTGATGCATTATAAAGCAATTTTAAAGAAAACAAAGTGCTTGTTGAAATAAATTACTTCACAATTATCCATAAAATAAATTACTTCCACTCATTTTTCCATCTTGTTTGTAATCAATGATCTACTCCCATAACCTAGAAGCCTATAATTTTTGTACATCAAGAAATGCTGCACACAGATTGAAGTATAATTACAAAAACAAGTGTGCAGGGTTAAATTTTGTTAACTTAATTTGTGCTGAATACAGTGATATATGGAGGAAGTTCATCTACGTTCACAAAGAGGTCATATATTCTATATAATTTATAATTGAAATTACACACACAAACACATTCACTTAATTTAAGTGACTTCCCAAAATACATAACTTTTTACCTCAAAAGGAGTAAATTGTTGGAATAACTGTTAGAGTTTGGGGGAAAATATGCATGAAGAAATAATTTGGGTTTTGGCTTACATGTTTAATTTTATAGGAAAACATCCTGTAAAATTACAAAATATTCATTTAATACAAAATATTCATTTAAAAAAGTTTAAAGCTCATGCATTTGTGTTTTCTTTCTTCTTTCTAGATTGCCTTTATTAACCATTCTACTAGCACAGAAAGGTCTAATAATGCTGGGATAGATATAAAAGTGAAGCCATTAGTGGAAGTATAGATTAAACATATCTGTAGTTTATATCATTTAGTTTACTTATTTACATTGTTTATTTAGTGAAATAAAATAACAAAAACTATAAATCATTTAAAACCTGAGCAGCAAAAGTAATTCAACTATATTAGATATAAGCAAGTTAATATCTAAGATAATCAAATTTTTAAAAGCTGGAAAATTTATACTAATTCTCTAAAAGTATGTTGAAATAATGCATACACCTACTGGATAACTGTGTTGACAAAGTGAACTTGGAGAGCAGGCATTTGTATGTTATTACATACAAGCAATATTTTTCATTAAGAATAAAGAAGTATTAGAAGTTTGCTTTTGTAAGCACCCATTATTTTGTCTCATACATTCTTTTTCAAAATGCTTAAGATCTCATTTTTGATTTGTTACTCTATAAATTATTAATAAGCAAACAAGCACATGAAATACATAAATTATACCTATTTTTAAAGGATACGTGATTGATATAATTTCTTTGTTGTTAAATTTTTAAAAATATCTTTTCCTGCCTTTGCTAATGAATGGCAACTTGCAAAATTTTGGAGGCTAAAAATTATTGTAGCTAACTCTTGAATTTTGTTACAATGCATGTACACTAAAAGAAGTTTACAGCTGATTTTCAAAAAAATCAGAAAAGTTGAACACTTTTAGATTTAGATGGAAATTTATTATAAAAGCAATACATGTAGCACAGAATTGAAAAAATATATAAACACATAATTTTAATTTTTTTATTTATTAGAGAAATGCTGACATGCATTTAGAATGCATCTAATCTCTAGAACATGTAGAATGCATTTATACTCATTCATCCTTCCTCAAACTCACTGATGCTTTAAGTGTTTACATATAAGTTATAGATAATTCCTATATATGAATTCCTTAAAACAGATCTTCATCCTCATATATTTAGAGTCAAAAGGTCTGACTTGCAGCCCAGCAATTTTTTTACATAACTCAAAGTAGTACTGATGCAGCATTCTGAAGCCCCACTTAAGAAATTAGAATTTCCTTCTCTGAGTCTTAATAAACCAGTATTTCCCAAATGATCATTCGTTTTTATTTAGGCATTTTCTTGAATAATGACCATTGTGGAAATCCTTCTGTTGTATTTTCCATGTTGCAAACTAACAACTTCTCTTCCCAGTCTAAGATACTTCATAGTATTTCTTTTCTTATAAGTAAGTGCAAGTTTTTGTGTAACACTATTTTTTCCTGTTTGTTTCCCTCTGTCTCTTCCTCTTTCCTTCTCAGCTACTACTATATGTGGCTACTTGCTTTTTTTACAGCAAATCAATGTATTATGATTCCCTTGTGGAGCACTGAATACAAGTTCAAATTCTGGATATGCCATTTTGTCACAAGGAAAGATGGCAAGTTTCCTGAGCTCTCTCAGCTTCAAAGTTGTTCTGCGCATCAAATCAATATGTGTATGCTAAGGCAAAATATCCCTCCTAATTTCATTACAAATCTGGCTGTGGGATAGCTAAAAATGGGACTTGCTTTTCTGAACACTATTGTAGTAAGTGCTGTTTAGATTTTTTAATCTTAAATCTATAGGTCTTGAAAATTCTTCTTCCTAAGGGCACTGATTTCCTTCTAATTTCAAAATTGTGTAGTGTGGTAGCATTTGACTCATCCTGTCTTAAAATTCTCTTTCTCTTGACTTCTGTGATTCCACTCTGTCCTAGTTTTTTATTTTCAACCCTAAAAGGTTTTTGCTAGTCTCCTCGTTCCCTTACTTTATCCCAGGCTTCTATTCTTAACTTTATGTTGATGTTTCTCTTGAATGGGTTTTTCCAAATACAGAACCCTCTCTCCCAAAGTAGAATATCTATCCCAGATTTCTTGCTTGACTTTTAGCCTCATAAAATTTCCGCTCCTCTCCATTTGCATGTGCCTCAGACATCTGATTTACTAAATTCTTTATATCTTCCCAAGTCATCTTTCCTTCTGTGTTTCCAATGTCTGTAAATGGCCCCGACAACTATCCATTGCAGGCATAATCCTAGATTCTTCCTTTTCACTTAGCCCCTGTGTTAATTAAGCTTCTCCAGAGAAAACAGGACCAACAGGATAGAGAGGGAGAAATGTTTATTTTAAGGAATTTGCTCACGTGATTGGGAAATCCTGACAATTCCAAAATCTTGAGAGTAGGCCAGCAGGCTGGAGACCCAGGGAAGTATTGCAATTCAAGTTCAAAGGCTTGCTGGCAGTATTCCCTCCTCTTCCAAGGAGGACAGTCTTTTTCTATTAAGGCTCTCAATTTGTTGGATGCTGCCCATCCACATTATGCAATCTAAGTAATCTCATAATGTAAGCAGAGTAACCAGCTCTACTCAAAATCTATTGATTTAAATTTTAATCTCATCTAAAAACTACCTTAACAGAAACATCTAACATAATATTTGACCAAATACCTAGGTAGCTTAACCTAGCCAAAGGGAACACATAAAATCAACCATCAGGCCGGCTGCAGTGACTCACGTCTGTAATCCCAGCACTTTGGGAGGCTGAAGCAGGTGGATCAAAATGTCAAGAGTTCAAGACTGGCCTGGCCAACATGGTGAAACCCCATCTCTACTAATACTACAAAAATTAGCTGGGTGTGGTGGCGGGCACCTCTAATCCCAGCTACTTGGGAGGCTGAGTCAGGAGAAGCATTTGAAACCAGGAGGCGGAGGTTGCAATGAGCTGAGATGGTGCCATTGCACTCCAGCCTGGGCAACAGAGAGAGACTCCTTCTCAAAACGAAACAAAAAAATCAACCATCATCGTTTCTCACCACAAAATTGATTGGCATTCCTTTTCTGTTTTACTGTTTTTTTCTTAGTTTTTTGAAACAGGACATTGCTCTGCCACCCAGGCTGGAGTGCAGTGGTGTGATCACAGCTCGTTACAGCCTTGACCTCCTGGGCTCACACCATCCTCCTGCCTCAGCCTCCAGAAGGGAGCTGAAACTAAAGGTGTGAGCCACAATGCCTGACCTCTATTTTACTTCTAAGTATCTATCAACTTTATTGACTGCCTCCATCCCCTCTCTACCACTTTATGTCCAGGCTATTAGCTCCTGATTTGATGATAGCAATAGTCTCTTAACTCTGACTCCAACTTTTCCCTCCTAATTCATTCTCCATACCAAATGGAATGACCACTGGAATAGTTATTCTAAAATATAATATTCTGATTACCTTAACACCATGCTTTAAACATGGATGAACCTGGAGGATAATATGTTAAGTGAAATAAGCCAGACACAGAAAGACAAATGCTGCATGATCTCACTTATATGCTTGATTCAGTCATTCCAAAAAGTGTATATATACATCAAAACATAATATTGTACACTATAAATACAGAAAATTTTTGTCAACTAAAAATAATAGTACCAGCAAATGGTAATAGAACACTTGCTATATGCTGAACTCTGTTCTAAGCATTTTCCATGTATTAATTCAGTGAATAATATAACACTGGCTGCTTCTGTAATGCAGCAAGTCAACCTCTGTCTAATCCCTATGACACTGGAGAAGTTAGTGATTGATCAGAGTTGTAAAACAAATAATTCCTGGCCAATTCAAAGAAGCATTGAAGAAATAGTCTAAATAGAGGGAATCTCATTTGCAAATATATGGATGCATGGACCGTCCACTGAACTACAGATAATTTAGTATGCATTATCTCACCTACTTATTTTGGGGGGATGAGAACACTTAAAATCTACTCAGGAATTTTTAAGTATAAAATACATTGTTATTAACTATATTCACCATGAGGGACAACAGATCTCTTGAATTTTTTTCTATTTAACTGGAATTATTAATATATCCTTTGATCAACTTCTCCCTAAGCCCTCACCACCACTCCCCCCAATGGTAACTACCATTTTACTCTCTGTTTCTAGGAGTTTGATGTTTTTACACTCCACATATAAGTGAAATCATGCAGCATTTGTCTTGCTGTGTCTGGCTTATTTCACTTAACATATCGTCCTCCAGGTTCATCCATGTTGTTGCAAATGACAGGGTTTTCTTCTTTTTAACATTGAATGTTATTCTGTTATGTATATGTACCACATTTTATTTATCTTTTCATCCACTGATAGATACAGGTTGATGCCATATCTTGGCTATTGTGAATAACACTGCAATGAACAGAGGAGTGCTGCTGTCTCTTCAACACACTGATTTCATGTCCTTTGGACATATATCTAGACGTGGGATTGCTGGATCATATGGTAGTTCTATTTTTAAGTTTTGTAAGAACCTTGATACTGTTTTTCATAACGGATGTGCTAATTTACATTCCCGTCAGCAGTGTACAAGGGATCCCGTTTCTCCACATCCTCACCAACACTTGTTAACTTTTGCTGTTTAATAGTAGTCATTTTAACAGGTGTGAGATGGCTTCTTGTGGTTTTGATTTGCAATTTCTGATAATTAGTGATGTTGAACATTCTTTTAATCTACCCGTTGGCCACTTGTGTATCTTTTTTTTAAGGGTCTATTTAGTTTCTTTGACCATTTTTTAAATAGGGTTACTTGTTTTCTTACAATTGTATTGTTTGAGTGTTTTAAATATTCTGAATATTAACCCCTTATGAGATGTATGGTTTGCAAATGTATTTTTCCATTCCATATATTGTCTTTTCACTCTGTTGATTGTCTCCTCTACTGTGCAGAAGCTTTTCACTTGATGTAATCCCATTTGTCTGTTTTTAGTTGGTATTATTATTAATAGTAATAATAGTATTTATAGCACTCACAGAAGTTGTCATTGTTGGCTGATTTGTCCATTGCTCCAATAAATACTTTAAAACTTAACAATGTGTACCCATCCTCTTAACTCCTTAGATCCTACCACAGTACCTGACACATAGCAATAATAAATACATCATTGAATCATTTAAGGAACTTCCTAGTATTGCAAATATATAATGTCTTCTGCACTCCAACAAACACAAACTTTTGTATGCAAAAAGTTCAGTTCCCATATCAGATATCTTAGACTTCAAACAAGATTAGGTAGACTTCTCAATGCTATTTTACTGAAATTTTCATAAGAGTAAATCAGAATTCACAAATATTTTTGGAGTTTTTTGACATTATAATTTGCCAGTCATGTGTGTGTGTGTGTGTGTGTGTGTGTGTGTGTGTGTGTAATATGTGCTGTTTCTATTGCAAAGAATATTTCAGGAAATGGCTACTGAAAAAGTTACTAAAATAATCTCAGTTCTTTTTAACTTTCTAGGTAATTGTGGATCAAAACTATACAATTTTCTTTCCCTCTTATAGCACTACATATTACCTTTATTGAAATCTTATCTTTTATAATTTGTCAATCTTTTTGCCATTTTATTTCCTTAAAAAAAAAAAACCTTGAAGAGCTAACGTTTATCTTCATGTAAGTTACCCAACTCTGCCCTATGCTAAATGCTTAAGAAGAGAGTAATACATCACTGCCAACTTTCAATTTTTTTATTTAAAAATGAGAATAACATTTAAATATGGCAAGGCATTTATTTCTCTTATAAAAATCCAGATATTCTTTACAATTTATTTACAAATAAGTCATTTTTAGGTTACCTAAAGGACACAAATGTATTTAAATCTTTCTCAAAACTTCCAAGTTAGTTTATGCAATTTGCAAATAATATAAGTCTATTCCAGTGACTCTCACCCTTGCCTGCGCAGGAGAATCACCTGGAAAGCTTGTAAAAGCTACTGTTTTACTTTTACCTCCCGGGAGTTAGTTCTTCAGGTTGAAAATAAGGTGAGTTTTTTCTTTTTAAACTTACCAGTTGATTTTAATGTGTGTAGCTATGGTTGAGAACCAGTAAGGTAGGCTGTTTTTCATTCTTACATAAAGTTAGACAGTTATAGGAACACTGTTCAAATCATGATTTGTAGATCTTTGTTGGTCCTCAGACATATTCTTGGAGATAGATAATCTCTCTTAAAAAATTTTACCTTATGCCCTTTTAATGAAGAATATATAAACACAAATTAATATAGGCATATTTTGGATTATGTATATAACCAGCACTGCCCTAAAACATACAGTTTGCATTACATTTGGTTTACTATATTGTCATGTACTGTCAGTTTGAGGTAATTATATGTTAATTAGAGTCTAATGAGAAAAATAATGGTGGTAGAACTGGCATAAAAACAATGTATTCACATAAATCCACAGTCCTCAACCTTGACTGGACACCTTGACTTGTCTTTAGGTTCAGCTGGGGACATTTAAAACATCCCAGGGCTCAGACCACTTCTAACACAATTACACAGAATCTTTGCAGGTGGGGCACAGTCATTAGTATTCTTGAAAGTTCCTGGGTTAGGTCGGTATGAGGCTAAACTTGAGAAACATTGCTCTAAACAAAGTCAAATGAGGTGCACACATTCATGTTAGTTACAATTGAAAATGGAGTCTTCATCCCACATTTTGTTAATACAAGATTCCCATCTTCAAAGTAATGTGTGTCATACTAGTCAGTATTATACATTTAGTTCATAAATAATTATTTGAATTTTAAATGTTTACTTAAGTTAATGATTTGAGTTATTTTGGTTTTATAGTTGTTTTAATTTATAAGTTCATTTTGGCTTTGTAGTTATAACCAAGTCAGTTTATTCCTTATTTTATGTTTTCTCATATTTAGATAATATAATAAAAACATTCAGTCAATTATAAAGATCTGTAGATTATTTTTAAGAGAATTGAATTACAAATCAAGTTTGACAAAACATGTCTATTAACCACAACTATAGAGTCCTATATTAAACAGCAAAAGTAAATGTGTATGGTGACATCTTTTAAAAATAAAAGGAATATTGTAATTGATATAGAGTTTCATTTTGGGACAATGGCACAGTTCAAAAGATGGATAGTGATGATGGTTGCACAAGCACTTAATGTCACTAAATTGTACACTCAAAAAGAGTTAACATGGTAAATTTTACATTATGCAAATTTTACCACAATAAAAAATTTAAAGTGCATATTCATATTTTCTCCTTGATTTTAGTTTGTATATTTTTGAGTTTTAGTTCTTTATTTGTTCTGATTTGTTTTTCAGATGTATGATTTGCAAATATTTTCTCAAATATTTTCTCTCAACTTACTAAGTATTGCTAGAAGGAAAGGGGATTTTTTAAATAACAGTAAAGGATTGATGTAACAAAAAGATGTAACACTTCTTGCAGCTAATTAATAGCCTCAAAATATATAAAGAAAAAACTGACAGAATAAAAAGGACAAGCATACTAATCCAAAATTATAGTTGAAAATGTAAAAACTTCAATCTTGCTATTAAACTTTTGGTATGAAACAATAAATCAATGTAGAGAAAATTTTCTAACTTTAATGTATATGTTAGCAGAAAATAAAGTCTAAAAAATTAGTTATCTAAATATCAACTTCAAGAAATTAGAAAAAGAAGAGCAAATTAAACCTACAGTATGTAGAGGAAAGCAAATAATAAAAAGAAGATAATAAAGTAGCAAACATATTAACAGAAAAGATTTTTAAAAGCCAAAACTTGCTTATTTGGAAAGATCAAGAAAACAAAAATACTAATCAAGGGGAATAACAAAATCATAAATAACTAATATCAAGAATGAAAAGGAAATATTACCACATTTTAGAAGCATTAAAAAATATAACAAGAGGGTATTTTTATTGGTGATATGCTAATAAATTTGAAGACACAACTTATCAAAACTCAAAAATAAATATCTGAATAGCATTAAATCTATTAATAAATTGAATTTCTAAAGAATGCCTTACCTACAAAGAGAACCTTAGACATAGATTGTTTCACTTGTAAAATTTCCAAATACATAAAAAGAAACATGCCAATTTTAAACAAATCCTTCCAAAAAACAGAAAAATAAGAAACATTGTCTAAGTAGTCTATGAGGTCAGCACGATTTTAAAACCAAACATGGAAAGAATATTATAAGAAAAAAATTACAGTCCAATTTATTTTGTGAAATGGATGCTAAATAAATAAATTAATAGAAAATAAAATCTACTGATATTTTTAAAGTATTACACATCTGGACCAACTTGGTTTTATTTAAAGACTGCAATGTGAGTGTTGGATTAGAAAATAAATATGTTTACTAGGAAATAAAGAAGAAGGTTTATATAATCATCTCAATAAATACAAAAAGGCTGATTGTTAAAATTCTTTACCTTGTCAAGATAAAAACAACAAAAACAGAATACATTAATTTAGAAGATTTTTTTTATATGTGTATATACATGACACAAGGTGCATAGCCAGAACATATGTACATTCCTACAATATTATGCAGGTATCCATCATTGGCCTGTTAGGAACCAGGACACACAGCAGGAGGTGAGCTGCACACGAGTGAGCATTACCACCTGAGCTCTGCCTCCCGACAGATCAGCAGCAGCATTATATTCTCATAGGAGCACAAACCTCATTGTGAACTGCTAATGTGAGTGACGTGGCTTGCTTGCTCCTTAGGAGAATCTAATGCCTCTGAAACCACCCCACCACACTCACCATCTCCACCCCACCCCAGTCTGTGGAAAAATATGTATTCCACAAAATCAGTCTCTGATGCCAAAAAGGTTGAGAATCGCTGTTATAGAGGATTACAGAGCAAAGAAAATAAACTACAAATATTAATCTTATGAAGATGACATTGAATGAAAGAAGCCAGAAAGAAATAAACACACATTTTAACATTCTATTTATAGAAGTAAGGTTTCCAAATAGAAGAGAAAGAATGTTCTGAAATCTGCTCTTTCATAAAAGCAATAAGAATACTAGCAAAAATTGTCAAGTTCAACTTTTTCAGAATTCTGGAAAGTAACCAAAAGCCTACAAAATTTTTGGAGTATTTGTTCATCCAATCTCCTTTTTTAAGTAGCATATAATTTACATACAATAATGTTCCCCAATTTTAAGTGTACAGCTTGATGGCTTTTGTCAACTGCATATGATACTACAACCACCATTGCAGCATGATAAAGATATCTATGTTCTGATTTTAGTTATTTCTGATCATCACTCTTGCTGACTTTGTATTTCTCAATCATTAACTTTCTAACTCTGTCAACTCTTCATTTTTTTTAATCGAACAACACTTCCATGGACTTAACAAAAACCTTCATCATTTGTATAACTGGAAATTTCACCTTAGCTTTTGCAGCACAATATCAATTAAAAAGCAAGATCCACGAAATAAAAACATCAGGGTCAGGTGCGGTGGCTCACGCCTGTAATCCCAGCACTTTGGGAGGCCGAGGCAGGTGGATCACAAGATCAGGAATTCAAGACCAGCCTAGCCAAGATGGTGAAACCCTATTTCTACTAAAAATACAAAAATTAGCCAGGCATGGTGGCAGATGCCTGTAATCCTAGCTACTTGAGAGACTGAGGCACAGAACTGCTTGAACCCAGGAGCTGGAGGTTGCAGTGAGCCAAGATAGTGCCACTGCACTCCAGCCTGGGAGACAGAATGAGACTCTGTCTCAAAAAAAAAAAAAATCAAAGCAATTGTATCACATTCTCACATTTCTCTTAAATAATGTTGATGCATACACCGTTTCTCCAACCACCATTTCTGAATAACAATTCACCCGGGCCCCATGACTTCACTCATTGCTCCTGGGTAAGAAGTCTCAATTTATAATTTAATCTAAAATTCCTAGATCCAGAAAATAATCCAAACTTTAGACTTGATTTAAAGTTAGTTTTCTCATTAGAGGCAAACTCCTATTGTCCCTTAAGGGGAGAGAGAAAAAGGGTATAAATTCCTTCCTCTCTCTTTCCTTGTGTGGTATTTCTACATGGCATTCCTATGCCACTTCTATTATAAGCAAGAGTTTCGGCCATTTCCAATGAAGGCTAAAGCAAATAAAGTTCCAGAAGATGTGAAAAGAGCCAGGGTGCTTTGGGAGGCAAACATTTCTCAATTATTGTTCCTATTATAAGATGGTTTCAATTCCTTTGATCCTAGGAAATGCTTAAATCAGACATTTGTTCTGTTTCTTGGGGGATATACTTCCCGGATTTATCCAACTCTATGACACAATCATTGTTGTCCTTTGACTTAGTGCTTAATAGTTCCCCTCAGCTTCTGCATATCCTTGTGCTTAGCTGTCTTTACTATGTCTTCACTATGGCAGAAATTTATGCTGACCTCACCTTTGCCGACCCAGGCTGTTTTAGCCAGATCTTGCTTTTTAGCACTCTTTCCAATGTGAGTCAGACATCAGTTCACTGTGTCCATCTAGGGCAAAAACAAAACAAAAAAACTCCACATTTCAAGCTGTCCTTGTTGAAACCCAAGGTGAGGGGCAGGCATGCCCCTCTCTATACTCACTTGTTTTGCACAATGAGAATCCCAACCACGCAATCTCCAAAGAAAGTATTTCCCAAGCTAGGCACAGAGAGCCACTCCTGTGATCCTAGCACTTTAGGAGGCCAAGACAGATAAATCATGTGAGCCCAGGAGTTCAAGATCAGTCTGGGCAGCATGGTGAAACCCCATCTCTAGAAAAAATACAAATATAAAGCAAGGTGTGGTAGCTTGTGCCTGTAGTGTCAGCTACTGGGGAGGCTGAGATAGGGGGATCACTTGAGCCCAGGAGGTCAAGGCTGCAGTGAGCCAAGATCATGCCACTATACTCTAGCCTGGGTGATAGAATGAGAACTTGTCTTGAAAGAAAGGAAGAAAGAAAGAGAGAGAGAGAGAGAAGAAAGAAAAAAAGAAAGAAGGAAAGAAGGAAGGAAGGAAGGAAGGAAGGAAGGAAGGAAGGAAGGAAGGAAAGGAAGGAAAGGGAGAGAAAAAGAGAGAGAGAGAGGGGGAGGGAGGCAGGGAGGAAGGGAGGAAGGAAGGAAAAGAAAGAAAAAACTACTTCAGATCCCTTTAAATTTCCTACAATTTGACCTTTTCAAGGTCTTGATGTGTATGAGTAATCTAATTGTTGTTGATCATCTACTTTAAATTTTCCATCAAAATTAAGTCAGTGAAATTTCTATTACAGAGATATACAACATCTGACAATTTAGAAAGATAAAAAACTATATAGATACTGAGGAAAATGCAGGAAACATTGGGGAAAATGATTCAGTAGAAACTATGTCAGAAATAATCCGTTTATTTGTGAATAATCTTCAGGTTATAATGCTTTTCCTTTGATATCCAACTTTGTAATTGCAAAACTTGTGATATTAAAAACTCAAGTAGTAACAACAGACTGTATTTAAGGAATCACAAACATCAGGTTTGATCGTGCTTAATTCTTCATTAACTCTTCATTTGCTCATACCTTTTCCATGCAAAATCCTCTCAAATCAAGGCAATTGATAACTTTCATGATACTGAGCCACATTCTCCCTTTACACCAATGCTTTACATAATCAGCTCTATGAATCCTGTAAAGGCAAAGCTGTAATTTTACATATGCAATCTTTTAAAACTTTCCTACCTCACTGGCCGAACTCTGAATTCTTCCGTGTAGTCCACTGAATGTGCTACTATTGGCCTCATTTTTCTAAAGCATAACTGTGATCTGATCATTACATCATTGAAATCTTTCAGTGGCTCCCTGTTGACTATAAAACAAAATTCTAATTCCTGGCCTGGCATCAAGGTTCTCCATTCCTCATCTATAAATTTTGAAAAGTTCTCACAATCCTGTGCACAAAGCTTGCATAACCACTTCCAGTTCTAAGTTTGTACCCAACACATTCTAATATCTGTGGCTTTCTTAATGTGATCCCCTCTGACTAGAATGTCTGGTACGCATACACACCCACACATCATGCATGCACTCACCTCTGTATTTCTGAATTTTACCTACTCCCCAAAATCCAACTCACCTGCTGACTACCTGACATTTCCTGGTTCTTCCATTAGCTCTATTCTCTCCTTTGTCTAGATTTCCAGTTTACCCGTATCTATTTTATGACACTGATTTTTCTACCAGATTTTCTTTTTTTACTTGTTTCTGTAGCTCCTTTGTGAAAGAGACTAAATTTTACATATTCCTTTTATCCCACATAGAATTTAAATTAGGACTTAAACTGTGTCTTAGTCTGTTTTGTGTTGCTAGAAAAGAATATCTGAGACTGGGTAATTTATAAAGAAAAGAGGTTCATTTAGCTTATGGTTTTGTAGGCTGAGGGGCTCAGGGGCATGGCCCTGGCTTCATGGGGGATTTTGTGCTGTATCACAACACAGCAGAGAAGGTCAAAGGGCAAGCAAACACCTATGAAGAGGGACCAAAGCCAAAGGGTGTCCTAGCTTTATGACAAGCCACTCTCAAAGGAGCTAGCCCCTTCCTGAGAGAACAATTCCAGTCTCAGGACAGCAAGAACTCATCCACTACCCTGAGAACAGCACCAAGTCATTCATGAGAGACCTTTCCCGAACACCTCCCATGAGCCTCTGCCTCCTAACACCTCCACACTAGAACCAAATTTTAGCATGGGTCTTGTGGGGAGACAAAGAAATATTCAAATCATAGCACACAGATAACAATGCAATAATATATATCAAAATATATATATAGTCCTCCCTTGGTGTACATGAAGGACTGGTTCCAGGACCCCCCCACACATCAAAATCCAACTATACTCAAGTTCCATAGTCAGCCCTACAGAACCTGTAGGTATAAAAGTAAGCTCTTCATATAGGCTGGTTCTGGGTGTCTCCAACACTGTATTTTCATCTGCATTTGATTGAAAAAATTCTCAGTAAGTGGACTCACACAATTCAAACAATGTTGTTCAAAGATCGATTGTATATAGTAGTAGTTTCTGTGGATATACCATATATTGTCTTGCGATAAACTTTGACTATGCATACCTTTCAAAGCAAGAGAAGACAAAACTTATAATCTTAAACAAGCAGTCACTGGCATTTTGGCTTAAAAATCTATATGCATTTGCATTCTCCCAAGTAACAGAATAAGTCTACCGCTAGTGCAGACAAGAAAGCAAAATGCCTAACTTTGAGAGGACTATACACTAACTTTAGGCCCATTTAACAAATTAGATAAAGCTATAACAGATGGCTCAAATAATTGTTCCAAAGATAGGAAATCATATTTATTACTGAATACAACATTAATAGTGATAATGATAGTGACCAGATACAGTATTATACGCTTTTCATGCATTATCTCACAATGTTGCTACCTATACAACACAATTTGTGGCAGGTACCATGACTACCCCCATTTCACAGATCAGAAAATAGACCAGGAAAAATGAGACAAGGTAACACAAGTCTTAAATGGCAGAATAAGGTCAAATCATAGCAGTATGAGATGGATAGAAGTCTGCCTTATGCTTACAATATATGAACAATAATGTCACATTTCTAGAACACATTTCAAAATGGAGAACTAGGCTAACGGGCTTTTGAGCATTGGCCTGCCTTAATATTGGAAGGTGGAAAGAAAATTCAGTCTGAAAATTGGCCCCTCTGATTTCAGGCCCCAGATCTGCTACTTACTGGAAATGGTAATTTAGATATATTATTCTCAGTCGCAGTTTCCTCATCTGCAAAAATGGGGAAATAATCCCAATGCAAAGATTAAGCAAAATGATACACATGATGGTGTCTGGCAGACACATGTGCTTAATCAATACAATGATGTCAAAATTCCTAATTAGAGTGTAAGCTCTCACTAATGTTATTTTCCTAGTATTGTTCCTTAACTCCGCTGCCTGTTTGCTCTCACTCCCTACTTTCTACACCATTAAGATTACTATTTTTATAAAATTAGTTTGTGCTGATTTTTAAAAAAACTTACAAAGATACAGAAAAAAATAAAATCACCCATATTTTCACTACTCAGAAATAACTTTGGTTGACAATTTAGTGTTCATCCTCTGGACTGATTACTATTTCTATTTATTTAGAAATACGTAAATGTGTCATTAAAAATAGAATATTTAAAACTTGCTTTTTTCATTTAATAATGCCTCCTCTGTATAAATATGCACGTACCTCTCTCTCTCTCTCTTTCTCTCTCTCTCTCTATATATATATCTGTCTCTAAGAGTACAGTGCAATAATATATAATGCAATATGTTTATACATATCTACTTGTAGATTTGTAAAATAACCTGAATTTTTAGCACAAATATACAGAAGTACAAGTTCTAGATCAGTTATGTATCATTTTATAGCTATTAATACATGTTGCTAAATTGCAACAGTATATAGCACAATAATGCCCGTTTTTCACACTAAAAATGTGAGCATTAATATAAAAACACCAAATTGATGGAAGAAAACTGGAATGTTATTGTTCTAACAGGGATATTTTTGTTTACTAGTGAGATTAAACATTTTTTATACATTTATGTTCAGCCATTTTATTTCATAACTTTATGTTTCCAATGAAAAGTAAGCTGTTTTTAAACTAAAGCTGCCTACATGTGTACCTTTCAAAAATTATTTCTTTCTAAGTTACAGTATGTAGAAAATACATTTTTTAAAAGTTAGCAAGGTATTTTTAGAAGCTGACAGGATGAGACATTTTAAAAAAGAGCAAAGCCAAGAGAACCACCAAACGTACAGTGTCTTAGAGATACTTACTATAGTATATTGAAACACATAATAATAAAGGTTTTGTCATCAAAAACATTTAAGTTTGGTTTAATAACAAGAAACCTAAAATTATTTATTATATTTTAAACATATGTACACCTAAATTGTTAGTATTTGGAAACTGAATAGTTAGTACTCAATTGTCTGAAATTTTTACTTACATGAATGTTTTATTCCTGTGATGATAAACAAAGCATCATTTATTTTATTCTATTGTTATAAGATGTATACAGCTTTACCACGCTAGAGCACAATATTTGGTATGTGCCAAAGAGAGTTTGGACTTCTCAATTTCCATGTATTTCCAAACTAGTATAAATGGAAAATACAGTACAAACTGGCAGTCCCCAAATTACTTATTCTTAACTCTAAATTTTTACATAATATTACTTTGTAGCTGAGTTGAAGATACATTCATTTTCTTTAAAAAAATAAACTGATGTTTATCATAATAAAATGGCATTGCCTAGAAGAATACCTTGTGTATAGCAGAAACGTAAGACATGTTTGTCAAATAAATTGTGTTAAAGCAAAGAGAAATGTTTAGTTTTTATGATAAATAACTTGCTAAAATGAGAGGATTACTGCATAAATTCAAAAAATATTTAGGGCCATTAATCAAATATTTGATAAAATACTTGGTAGATTTTTTTGGCAAGTATAATTAAATAATTTCACTATGGATATAAAAAAATACACAGTGTGATGTAATAAGAATGATCTTAGGCTAAGACTTGAAACACCTAGATTTTAATCCTTTGACTCCTCCAAAACTGTGACATTGAACAAACCGCTTAATCTCCCTTAGCATCATTTTCTCCAGCTGTAAAACAGTGATGATAATAACTTCCTCTGAAACAAGGAGTGTTATTGTAAATATGAGATAATAGATGTAGAAATTGCTCTATATAAGATTACCTATATAAATGTAGGATATTATGTAGATGTGTTCAGACCAAAGGAAAATCAGAACAAACTCACAAAGAATAGCTAAATGTGACTGCCATATTTTCAACTCTGTATAGAGTTAGATAAGGAAAGTGTATTAGTCCATTTTCATACTGCTACAAAAACTGTCCAAGACTGGGTAATTTATAAAGAAAAGAGGCTTAACCGATCGACTCACAGTTCAGCCTGGCTGGGGAGGCCTTGGGAAACTTATAATCATGGCAGAAGATGAAGAGGAAGCAAAGAAGTGCCGAGCGAAACGAGAAGAGCCCTTATAAAACCATCAGATCTCATGAGAATTCACCCACTCTCATGAGAACAGCATGGGGGAAACAACCTCCATGATTCTATTACCTCCACCTGATCTCTTCCTTGACACATGTGGATTATGGAGATTATGAGGATTACAATTCAAGATGAGATTTGGGTGTGAGACACAAAGCCTAACCATATCAGAAAAATAATCTAAATAAATTCCAAACGAACTAGGTTTCCTTCTAAGAAACAGTAATTTAAAATAGCCTCTAAATGTTCCTCTCGTACTCAATACTGGACGTAGATCCGTAGTGTTTCTAAGTAAGAGTAGGTGGAAGAAAGCAAATTTGAAGTCATGATTACATTTTCTTACAGTTTTACTCCTATGTCTCCCAAACAATGTACATTTAACTGACACCAGAAATCACTGATATAGCCCCTACTGGAACAAACTAGTATTATGATCTAGAAAAATATTAATCTCTCAAGGCTACACTTTTCACACAAGAAAAACGAAAGTCGTGTATACATCCTTTCCATAGAGAATTTCAGAATTAAAAATGAAGACGTGTAAAATATGGAGGTATGCAAAACTCTGCAAATATATGCACTATAAATATTCAGAGATAAAGAAATTTAGAAACTTCCTAAGCTATTTATCCAGTAATATTGCTGAGCATTTAAAAATTGCCAAGCACTGGGAGAAGATGTTTAAACAAAGAATATAAAAGTACAGATATGAATTTATGAATGATATGAAAAACTCTGAATATCTGGCTATTACCACTTAATGGGCCAGATTCTGTGGCTTATGTATGTAATCCCAGCACTTTGGGAGACTCAGGCTGGAGGATCACTTGAACGCAAGAGTTCAACACCAGACTAGGCAACATAAAGAGACTTCATCTCTACAAAATAAATAAATACATATATTAGCCAGGTGTAGTGGCATACAGCTAGTCTCAGCTACTTGGGAGGCTGTATTGAGATAATTGAGCCCAGGAGGTTCAGGCTACAGTGAGTCGTGATTGTGCCATCGAGTTCCAGCCTAGGTGACAGAACAAGACACTGCCTCAAAATAACAAAACAAGGCAACAATGAAAAAAAACTGAAATGCTTTTAGGTTGATTTTTAATATACAGACAAAAAGGTTTGAGAAGTTATTCTGGATCTTCAGAGGAAAAGTTTATATAAAAATATTACATTTCCAGTGGACTACAGCTGTTAGTATTGTCCAAAACCTTAATCTTATATAGTCTCTAATATATTCCAAAATTCCTATTTTAAAATAGGCACACACCAATTGAATTTGACACAAAACAAAATAAAAACCACTTAAAATTTAAGCCTGTCAACGTTTAAATTTTATATACAAAAAGGTTCAAGTTAAGCAAAGTTATTTATTTTTAGACCTTGCTGATTATCAAGAGATATCAATTTTTTGGTTTAACAGAATTAAGTCTTCATTTAAAAATTATTATTGCCTTTTTCTGAAAATTTCTAAGCAAATATTAACATCTTTTAATAGGCTAACAATTATTTTTGTCTAACTTTAATCTTCTACCTAGCGATCTCTCTCTTCTGCTTGTGTTTCCTATCTACATTTATGCTCTGATTGAACAATGTTGATATTGTATAATGTTAAGATTGTTTTGGTTGACGAATCTAAATTTAAATTGCAATCAATCTATTTGTGTCTTGTTTTTCTTTGTAGAAATAGCTGAAAGTATGATAAAGATATTTGTTCTTACATTCAATAGAACTGCAAGTGAGTGTAATATAGATTGCCAATACATTGTATTAAATGGAATTTATTCTAATTTTGAAAACATAACCATTTAATTTCTTTCCTCCAAGGCTCTGGGAAGGATCAAACTTAATTCTTTCTCATTCTTATTTATTTATTTAGTGCATTGTTCTGCATAAAATTCTCCACTATGTGCTTCAACAGTCATTTAAAACAGCATGCAGACTTCCAGATCTATCGGAATGACAGACAAAATACACTGGAGAACCCATCGAATGAAATACAATGAAATAAGTAAAAGAAAATGGGAAAGAAAATTAAAATGTAGCCAAAAAATCCACAGTGACTAAAAAATAAGTGATAGGAATGACCCAGTGAGCTAAATCTTTCCATGAATCTTTTATCAAATCCAGAATCTGAGTTTCCATGGTTGGTTGCATAAAGTGTGGAACACAATATAAAGCCTAGAACCCACTAATGGGGAATGTAACAAGAAATTCCCCACCTAAAGCTAAGACCTCCGTGGATATATCCTTATTTTAACAGTGGTATAAAATTGAAGTTGCCACAAGAAAGAAAGAGCAAGGAATATTTCCTGTTCTAACCTTGGCACTAAGTGGAGGAAACAAATAAGCACACACAAATTCTTCCCTAAGAATTTGTTGTACTCATAATTTAGCCTTCCAATATGTCTGGAAAACCTCATGAAAAAAATACAATTTTACTGGTCCTGGTTTGGGTTTATTTCAGGAAATTGACAGAAGCAAACATGAATACTCTAGGAGGATTGTAATTTGAAGTCAAGCAAAAAAGAATTTTCAAAGAATTATGTCTTAAGATATTTCTTAAGATGAATAAGCAACTTACATTTAAATTTACAAAACATACAGGGAAAAAGGCCACCATGAATAAGATCTAAGGACTAACAGCAGATTCATATCCTTAAAGATTTTAGATATTAAAATGATCAGCAACCAAATATGAAATACATATGATTAATATGAAAAAAGACAAGCTCAAAAATACAAGCAAGAAATAAGAGTTCATAAAGGGCATTCAATCATACTGAAAAAAACTAATATAGAACTTTTAAAGTGTATAATACAATTAAAATGTAAATGTAATCAAAACAGATCCAAAGAATTTATGTAAATGTTCAAACAAGCCAATACATGAAAAATTTAAAAGTTAGTCTAGCACACTAGAACTAGAAAAAGAACAAGAAATAAAAGAAATGAAGCAATGACCAGAGATCAGAGATGATGCATATTATTTCTCCAGGTTTATGGGAGAGCACTAAACCTGAGCCTGAGAAAGCCAAATGGACCTCAAGAATTACAAAAGAAAAGAAATCACATCTGCAAATATCCCAGTGAAATTGTAGAACATCAAAGACAAAAATAAGATACTAACTGTAACCCAAGATTAAAGAAAGATCCAATAAAAAGGAATGCAATAAAACTGACAGCTGACTTCATAACAGCATCAATGAAAGACTAAACATAGAGTATTTTCAATGGGCTCTTAATTTCTGCATCAGCTGGAACTCTCTACAATGCAAGTGGGAGATTCAAATGGTACGACCACTTCTGAGAACTCTTTGGCAATTTCTTAAAAAGTTAAATGTATATCATATGACCCAGGAACTCCATCCCCATATATTTATCCAGAAGAAATAAAAATATACATACGCGAAAGACTTTCACACAAATGTTCATAACAGTTACACATAAAAGCTCAGTACTGCCAGGTGGCTACAGACAGTGGCAACTGCATAGCTTCCTATCTTCCAATATTGTCCCAAACAATAGGAACGAGAACAAAAATGTAAATTCTACATAAAACTATGCCTTCAACATTAATCAAAAATAGACAATACTGAAATATCAAAACAAGTGTATGTAGAAAGAGAAAAGTCACCAAATTCTTATAGGCTGACTCTTGTGCTTCCTTTCCATCCCTGCCCTATTGCCTTCTTATAAAGCTTTGAGGAAGCAAAGCCAGAGCAAGAGTAACTTCAGAGAAGAAAAAAGAAGGAAACTGGGTGAAGGTACCTAAGGGTGATAGAAACAAATACCAGAAAGATTAAGTCCATCCTAAATCTAAAAATACTAAAAGAATGTTCAAGCAGATCGGAGCATGGGCTACAGGGAAGAAATTTCAAAGTATATATGGAAGGACAGATTCAATTTAAAAAGAACACTTTTCAAAATGCATAGCTTCTGAGAAAGACAATAGAACAAAACAAAATAGGAAAAGCACTTTGGCACTTGAGTGGTGAAGAGGAAAAGAAAAATTAAGAGAGGAGAAATACAGAATCCTGGCCAAAGAGAACCATAAAACCAGAGGGTTAACAGCCCACATCATACCACACCAAAACAAATAAACAAACAGGACAGAGAACCCAGACTTACTATACTAACAGATAGGGTGAAATTGTAACATTAAGCTAAGAATTTCATGAAACACCTCAGTATTAAAATAAACAATAGGAAATGGAAGTCCATATTAAGCTATTGCAAAAAATCAAGGAAAAAAAATCACATAAACCAACTGAGTAAAACACTTTCTTCTAAAAAATAACTTTGAATTAGAGGAAAATTGAAACTCAACATTACAAATATGATTAAATATACTTTATCAAGCATTTGAGGATATTCAAAAGCATCTTGAATGAGAAATTCATAAATAAAAATTAGAAATAGGTATAGAGAGAAAGGAAAAAGAAAGTTGATTGAACTCAGGAAAGAAATGAAAAAACAAAAACATTACCTCAAAAATAAAAAATAAATTGCAAAGTTCTCAAAGAATAGCCTCAAATAGATATCTGACAAGGGGCACTAATGACAGGCAGGAAAGTAACCAAGAAAATGAAAGTCATTAAAGTAATAAAAAGGCCTAGAAAGAAAGTAGTGGAAATGGAGGACCCATACAGAAGAAATAATCCTTCTATTACCTAAGTCCCTGAAAGAGAGAAAAAAACCCAATGGACAAATGGACAGAGCAAATACTTAAAATTATAATCCAAGATAGAGTCCCTTTCTGTTTGCATCACTTCCTAAATGATAGATCTCCTTTCCCTTTGGTTGTGTGATATGTCAGCTGGCTGCATTCACACTTACGTAGGAAATAGGCAAAATTTCTTTTACTCAAATAATATTATCTTAATTCCCTACGTATGTATAAAATGTTATGTTTTTCAAAAACTGCGCACCTTTGAAAATACTGCTCACAATTCTGCAAATTAGTCAGAGAATGTGCTATTCCCATTGAGCAGATGGGGAAACGGCGTGATGGAGAGAAACTTTGTTTAAGATCCGCAGCTAGGCAGTTACCGTCTAGTTCTACCAGTCACATGTTGAATGTATTCCCTAATATTTTTTCCACCAATCTCAAATGTAGTCTATGCCACTGAACTGGAAATATAGATTGAGTTTTACAATGTGCTATCAATTTAACCAAGTAGCAGGCTGACCACTTTCTCCTCAAGGGTCTGTTCTGTATTACACCAATATTCATATCAATATCATACTGATATTACTCTTATGGTTTTCCTTGGATTCCTTAAAATATAAATATTCCATTTAGACATTTTAGTATCTCATTTTCCTGGTCTATCAGTGCTTTTATTCTCGGTGGCAACCTTCACAGATTCAAAAAACAAATATAAAATAAAAAGTTGTTTTTATGTCTGCTAAGGCTCTCTCTCACAGAAAAATGTTTTCCCATTATCCTCCATTATGATAATTGGTATTTCCAACCAGAGAAAAAAAAGAGAACAAAGAAGTTTATTGTATTTTTTCTTGTCAAGGGAACATTTATTCAATTTAGCAAAGTTAATAAAACTGAGTGTTTGGGTTTTTCTTTGTATATAACTGGGCACAATGATTACATGCGAGCACACACACACACACACTCACACACACACACTCACACACACAAACTCCTGAAACCTTTGTCTCTAGTATATTTTTTCCTTTCCTACAGTCCCTAGGAATTTCTTTAAGTCAAAAAATATTTTTCTATTGAATTCTCTACTCACCTTCTTAAACTCAATTTTGTTTTCATCTCTTGAAATTAACTTCTGTTCCTGATTGCCCTCTTTTCAATAAAGGCATCTATTCTTTCATTTACTCACTATATTTCCAAACTGTTTGGGCTTCTGTAGCAAGGTACCATCAACTACACAACAGAAATTCATTTCTCACTGTTCTAGAGGTTAAAAGTCTAAGATGAGGATGCCAACATGATCAGTTTCTTGTGAAGCCCTCTTCCAGGTTACAAACTGAAGGTTTATCATTTTATCATATTGTATAAAGAGAACAAGAGAGCTCTCTGGGGTCCACTCTTACAAAGGCACCAAGAGCATTCATGAGGGATCCACCTTCATGACCTAATTATCTTCCAAAAATCCCACCTTCTAATGCCATCACATTGAGGATTAGGATTTCAACCTATGAATTAAGGGGTGACACAAACCTTCAGTCCACTGCACTCAGACTCAAAACCTCAGAGCAATCATTGTCTCATCTTCTACTTTTCATTCGCTGTATTAATCAGTCATTAAGTCTATCAATTGATTTTCGACTTCTTTGCCTAATCCTTTCCTTTTCATTGCAAATGCATTTCTAATCCTCATTGCTTCAAACTTGTACTCCTAGTTCCTGTTCCTATTTTTAGACTGCTTCCCCTCCAACAAATTATAGATATTGCCACAAAATCAAAATCAATGTTGGCAAGACACCGGTTTCATCATTTCAGACTTCTTGCCCAAATCCTCAAAACCTGTCCCTTATGTCTGCACAATGCAAGTCAAATGTCTAAAATTGGAATTAGTACCCTCACAGACTGATTCTAATCTGTCTTTCTTAGCTTCACCTCTTACATAAATCCTTCTCTGCCTACACCTGGATAGTCAAACCAATTTACTCCATTATGGTTTTTTCTTTTCTCTTTTTTTCTTTTTTTTTTTTTTTTTTTGGCTTAAGTTCTTGTGTAAAAGGACTATTATTAGTTAGAATAACCTCAGTTGTTAGCAGCTGAGGACTATAATATAAAATAGTTTAAACAGTAAGTGGTTTATTATTTCACATAACAAGAATTCTGGAATTGATTTTTTTCAGGTTTTTTTTTTTTTAAATAGCTCAGTGACATCAATGATACAGGTTTTTACCAATTTTCTGCCAAACCATGCTTGATGTATTACCAAAAACCTTAACAGAACAGAATGTTTCAAGCTCCTATCTCCAATTCAATTACTTGGTAAGAAGAATCAGGTCACTTTTAATGTTTTAAGCAAATCTAGATGCACCCACTGAAACTGAGGAGTCCCAGGATCGTTTGAAAGACAAGGACCCTGAAAAGATAAATCAGGGTTTACTTAACAAGAATATATTTTTAAAATGGCTGTTAGAGAGGCTAATATTGATTTGCCACTCAGTGTCTCCCTCCCCCAAGGAATTCCTATATCAATTACATATTTGTTGATGAATATTTATAAAAATTAAATTGGTTTTAGGAATTATAGCAGTAAACTACCTAGAAGAGATAATATATTGGTTAGTTCCACAATAAGAATGAGTTTATCTGATTAAACTATTATGACCGCTTACTGCCAAAATAAAGAAATACATGCACACACACACACACAACGAAACCCATCAATAGACTGACATAATTTAGCCACATTTACAGATACACCATGCCATGTTAGGGTTCTAGATTGCCTGAGTCAGAATGAGGACATGATTTATAGGAGCAAATGGCAGGCAAGACTCTAGTAGAAGTACTGGAAGGACACATACAAAAAGTTTAGCTTCCCCTACAATTCTGTGACGTTGTTTCCTTCAAAGATAAATCTGAAGGCATTTTGTTTGAAGATATTTTTTCCTGTTAAGTCCAATGCTATTACTTATCTTCTTCACATTTCTTATTTCATTCTCAGGACTGTGTTTTTAAAAAATTTCTTGCTCTCCAGAAAGTTATTTTCAAAATGGGATCTTGTCAACATCTGTACCTGGGAGTAGTGAGCCATTATTTTTCTACTATCTTCATTATTATTCTCTATTAGAATTCATTGTATCGCATAAGTACTATGAGCTCATGGATGCCACAAAGAGCTGTAAGAAGATTTTTATTTTTCTAGATTTTCCCTTTGGTTTCTTACTTTTAATTACTGGAAAAACTAGAAAAACTCATATTTAAGAAATGCTGCATTAGAACTCCTACAAGCATTCACGTTAAAATTGCGCTGTAACATTGGAGGGAATGATCCTTTGTTGGTCTTGTTCTGTCTCCAATTTCCAGGCTATTTTTTTTCTTTGTTCCTTTATTTTCCTGGAAAAAATAATGCATGCCCTCAAAGCCTTAAATACAATTCTGGAAAAAAAAAATGAGAACACTTCTACTTCAAGTAATAGTAAGTTAAGGATTGGCAACTACTTCGAATTTCTTCTACACGTTAGTCATTGCTGTATGAAAACAAAATCTTCATCTTTCATATCTCTAGCATAGTAAAACCACAGTAAAGTATTTGAAAAGAATTAACTCTGACAACAAAGACAAAAAGTATGGATCCTACTGCCCCATGCTTCACATGACTTTTGTACAATGAAGACAATTTACATTAAGACCCCAAATTTCTGTAATTGTCCACTTATTTGACTCGTATGTGAACTTCTCTTTTCTGTGTTTTTCCCTCCAATTTTCTAAATTTTCTTATCTGTTTACCTGCCTCCACAAATTAGCCTAATTATTGTACACCATTGTCTTCAGTAAAAAAAGTTAGAACTGAGAGGTATTTTTCTGGGCCAGACACTCCTGTGATAGTTCACAAGCAATTGCTGAAGCGAATTAGATGTTTTTTGTACTGAAATGTATCCTCAGTGCCTCCTACCTCATGATGAAAAGCAGCACTCTCTTTTTGAATCACATTTCATCAAGGGCTGTCCCATAGCAAAGTTGCCTAGGTCCCAAAGATTTGCAGCCCTTATAGTACACAGTCAAAGCCATTTCCCAAGAACCTACAAATCTCAAAGAGATGTCTGTGTCCACACGAGCTCTGCTGTCACCAACGTGCTGTGGTGACAACTAACACTCCCCTCTGATGTATAGGCCTTGACCCTGGGCCCGCTTTGTCTGCCAGACTCCTTTTATGGTGCGCCCTTTCTCAAGGCCCACACTGCTTCTTTCAGTGCTGTTTTCTTTAATAGATACATAGAATATCTGTTACTATGTCTTTTTCAAGATCATAATTGTAAACAACGAGGCAGTATAACTTTGGCTTCTCACAGCCATGGTTCAAATCCAATTCAATCTCATTTGTGATCCTAGGTAAATTAAGTACTATTCCAGTCTCCTTTTCTGTATCTGTATAACAGAGGAATACTTTCATCACAGAATTGTCGTGGTGAAGACCAAAAACAGTATATAATGCTTCTAATACCATCTCTAGCACATTCTAAGTGTTGAATAACTGATACTTAACTATGGCCATACCACCCTGAACATGCCCGATCTCATCTGTATAACTGGTACTTTTTTATCCTAGAAGATGATTCCCAAATGCCAATGAAAATTAGTGATGCAAGAGCATCTGAGGAAAGAACAGGGCTGTGCCTGACGCTTCTCACCAAAAACTTTAGTGTTCTGTACCTGCCAGACAAGATGCCCGCTATGTACTGTCACAAGAATACAATAGCACGAATTATAAATTGGTTTCAGTACTTAATTAAGATTATAACTACTGGAAGACTGGTTAACAGTCACCATATCGTCATGTCTATTTGAATATAGAAATAATTTAAGAAATCTTAAACATCTCTATAAATTATATTGAACTTCTATATTAATTGTTTTGTATCTTAAAAATACATATATTAAAATAGCATAGACTCACAGAAATTAAGAAAATTTTAACAGTAACTAAATATGTGAATCCACTGAAAACATTTCCCATGCCTTCACAACGCATATGTGCACACATGAACTTGAATACTCACATGCTTGCATTAAACTCTGTTGCTCCCATATGATCTATACTCCTTAAGTTTCTAATGAAAAAAGCAATATTTTATGTTTCCTTTAGAATTGTTATTGTTGTTGTTGTTGTTGCTATTTATTGCGATTGGGAAATCTGCAGGAACTTTGAAAAAAGTAACAGTTTCACCCACACTTTCTTGTTTGATCACCGTAACATTTGACATGTCTGGTTTATCTATGCCTGTTGATAGGGTTTTGTTTTTTTGTATGTATCATTTTTGTCTCTCATGAGACAAAACATTGTCTTAAAACAATGAGACTAAACCCCCAAAATCTGGTAATTCTAAACAAAGAGACAGAAACCATAAAAAAAAACCTGTATACAAACATGGAGCAATTATGTTTTAGAAAAATCTAAAGTATCAAGAAGGCTAGGGAGACTCTAGTGGAGGCAGGGCTTATCTGTCAACTCTCTTCATCAGAAGAAAACTAAGTTTTCTAAAATGTATATAATTGGCAGCCATTTTGTGGCTGGTCCCTAAAATGAGAAATGTCATAATTGTTTAATTCAAGAGTTATGATTGACCCCGTTGTCAAAAGATGTTTATCATAAAGAAATTTTTGATATAAGAATTATAAATTTGGTAATATATTTGCCACTAGTTACTTAGTTAATGACATATGAATTGCACTGCAATCCAGAACATTAAATATGAATAATACTTCATCATCAACATTGAACATTATTTATGTACAATTTAATCAACTGCTCCAAGACAGAAACTTGTTCATATTTCTGTTTGACTTTACTTTGAAGGTTTTTCAACTTTAGAAGTAGAAGTTTTAAGAAATGCTTTTAAATGCTACACTTTCATTTCCTATCAAAGGATTTTAACAATATTCCAGTAAGATATTAATATTTTTTATTTTAGCAACCTAAAAGTAAGCTTTCTTTATATTTGCCCAGTTAATAAGGATCTATAGAAATATATAACATTTTCCTCCAACACAATCACAGAAACATATTTATGCAGCTTTGCATTTTACAATTCACTCAATTGATTTCTCCTCAGGGCTTGCTTGTCATAGTGCTTTGTTAACCTACCCACTACAGTACAGTATATTAGACAACTTTGCCTTGCATCATCAATTAGAACAAAAAATAATAACCAAAATAGTTTGCCTTCCAAATTCTTAACTACCCCAATGCTGAAAGCCAATGATGTGTAGAAAAGAAAAATCCTCATAACTCCTTGCCTGATAAATGAGTAGGGAGAATTTGACAGATCAGAACGAGATGAAGCAGCCTAAAACATTTGGCACAATGTGCGTCTGGCATACAGAGACTGCCTGTCAAATGCCTATGACTCCATACAGCAGCTAGGGACCCTATGGAGCAGCAGATGGGCCATTAAGGTAGTATTAATGTAGATGCCATCAGTTTTCAGTTCTGACTGGGACATATTCTTTAGAACTATGAGCAGCTGCTGCCATTTATTGTGACAGCTTCCTGCTAACTTTTGCCAACTGGCACAATCTGACTCTTTGTACCTGAGCTATTAAATGTGTGACTTCCACCATTTTATTCCTCCAGAGAATGCTTTTAATAATCCTCTAAAGAAGGAATGAAGCATTTATCACCAAAGTGAATATACATACCATGCAGTTCTATTGTACAACACTCTAGCCCAGTGTACTTTATAGACCTTATATTAATACATTCTTATTAAAACTAAGCATGGATCTTCTTACACATAAGAAAGTGCTAGATTGAAAATGATCACTCATATTAATTCTAAATCTTTAATGCAATATTGATGTATTTAACTGTTAATTAACTGGGATCTTATGTCTTTTGAAATATTTAGTCCCTGATAAGCAAATGTTTTTTTAATGTCACATAAAATATAGTAATAAATTAATAAACCAAGAGTAAATTATGTCATAGCTTTCCAACTATAGGTAAATATTTTTATCTCAAGTGGTTTAGATACACCTGGTGGTTTCATTCATGTGTAGGAAGAAGTTTTGGGTGTATGAATGGATTTAAAAGCTCTATAATCTGAATAATATTTCTGCAATAGATTATAAGCAATGCATTATAAATGGTGGTAACTGTGCATTTATCACCTGCAGAACAATTTCAACAGACTATGCAACCAAACTATTGGCAGAAGCAGCACTCTGCTGCCTTCCTTTCATCCAGCTAGACTTCGAGGGATACGTTGCATCATTTTTGATTATGTCGAACAAGAAAGCTCACAGTACAGCACAGCATACGGTTTGTCAGACAATAAAAACTGCAGCAAGTCATTATAAAAATGGCTGGCAGACATATTCATTATGCTGAGCTAACGTCTTTTCTGCTTCAGATATCTCTGCAATCTGACCAATAATCTATGCATGAGATTTCTAAACAGATCTCACCTATTCGATACTATATTTCACAGGAATGTCTCTGTGTGTATTTCTACATATGTATGCACACACGTACACACACACACACACATAAACACTAAATCTTAAAGAAGTTAAACTTCCTAAGTTCATTTTGATGTGTGCAATAATGAGAATGCATCTATCAGAACACATAATTGAAATTTTTAAAGATGTTGACATTTATAATACAACTATTAAACTACTTCTTAAGTTTAGATATGTGAAAGAAATAGTACAAAAATGATATTTAAGATTCCCTATGTTACATGAAGAGAAAATATGTAAAATGATGGTCCAAATAAACCAAAGAATAGTCAAAGAAATGCCCTCTAGATGTAAAGATACAATAACTCTCACATCTTCTTCCATAAACAAACCTGTGACATCTGACAGAATTTCTGATGGCTTTTACTACCTGTAAGTTGTGTGTTTGTGCTCATATGTATTTACTTTCCTTTGCATATTTATTTCTAAAAGAATTGAATGGTATTTATTTCAGGGTAACTCAAATGTGTTAACATTACATTATGGAAATAGACCAAACGAACATTATTGAAAATGAGTGTGATTTACAAGAATTCAAAGAAAACTAAAACTATTATATTAAAATTTAGACCATATGGGTAGAATACACATTTAGAAATACACATTTAGAAATATGCGTAGAAAACACATATTTAAAATTATGATTTATTTGTTTAATCATCATTGTTGATATGTTGATGTACTTAGTGTTTCATGGTTTGAGTTTTCTTCAACATTTTCATTTTCACATGGTGTATTTCTCTTTACTTCAGATATCACCATACCCATAAGACAACATAATCTTGTTTTGAATGTTTAACTAACAGTGCTCATAGTGATAAAGTTACTTTACAGTAGCTAACTTTTTTTTAGCCTTTCATAGGTTAACACAAGAAATTTTATTCGACTCTGTAAAAACTTGGCAAAATCTAAAATGGTTTTTGAAAATTCTGCATTATTTAGTTTGATTTTGTATCAGCTACAAATTAAAGATATTACTATGGCAACAACATCTTGAAAATAACCTAACAATGCATTTGAAAAGCATTAACATAAAAACAAGGGCACTGTTCATATTTATCACCTGTAGCATTATTCCCTCAGAGAAGTATCTAACAGGACTTTTTCAGGGGAGGGGTATTCTTTTTCTTCACGGAGAAACTGCAGCCCAATAGATGGAACCACCAAACTATCTCTGTTGCATGAAAATGAAGAAGTAATTGAAAACCAGAAAGGCTGAAGACCAATTTCTTTAAGAGAAAAGGAAATTTTTAGACTTGTATGCTGATATAATAAATACAACAAGTGATCACAGAGACTTATGGTATATATGCATTTCAAAGGAAGACTAAATTCAGAAAGAACTATGTGAAGTTTGTATTACAGGTCTTACCTTAATGCTACTGCTTAGGTGATTTTGTATTTAAAATTGTGTGTTTTATATATGTTATTTTCAAGCAGAAATCTAGTTTTTTTTTTTTACAAAAACCAAAGGACATAAAGTTCACTGATTTATTCCAGTAAAGTATTCAATTATTAATTTAGAAATGTAATTCTAAATAATAAAATGAAACCTTGATAAGATATTGTATCTTGACAATCAGAGCCAGAAAATATGTTAATATTTTCAAGACTCCTCCTTTAAAATGTTTATTGAAGAACTAAAAATAAGTAGCTTTATCTTTCAGGTCTTTCTGCAGTGATAGTTTTGTAAACCACTGCAGTATCATGTAGAGTAGTGCTATAACATCAATGATTATATGTAAAGTGTAGAATTTTCACCTATTACGTTTTTAAAAGACAAAAGTAGTAAAAATGTTTTGGTAAAAATCAACGTACACAAACTCAAATCTTAGAACTTCTGAGGCATCTTCCCTCAGAGGTGTCACTTGTATTTCTAATCTGGTTCAAACTGAAAATGTCACTACTATCTGAATAGAAATATTTCACTGAATTATGGAAAGCATTTCAAGAGGTAAAATCTAGAAACTTAAAGGGAGAATGAACTTTAAGATTATCATTTTTAATAAAAATATGTTAATCCCTATTAGGAGTTCTTTAAAGTCAGCCGAGATGGACTGGAAATCAATCATATTGAGGTTCAGTTAATAAATGTATTTATCTATGTTTTATTGGTTTTGCAATCAAGAAAAACACAGAAAAAACCTTAATTGTTCATGGTAGATATTTGTAACACATTATGATTATATGTCGTTTGTTTATTGTGTTAGTCTGATTAGGCTGCCATATCGAGACAGCAGAGATTGAGTAGCTTAAACAGCATTTACTTCTCACAGTTATGGAGGCTGGAGAGACCAAGATCAAAGCTCCAGAACATCCAGTGTCGAGTGAAGACACTCTACCTGCTTTGAAATGGCTAATTTTTTTTTTTCATTTTATTCTCATGTGGCCAAGAGGAAAAAAAAAAACAATCATCTCTGTCCCGTCTCTTCTTATCAGGGCACTAATCATATTCATGAAAGCTTTCTCCTCATGATGTAATTACCCCCAAAAGGTCCTACTTCCTGATATCATTACAATGGAAGGTTAAGATTTGAATATATAAATTTTGGGGAGGACACAAACATTCAGTCCATAACAAATGTAAAAAGTAACAAACTAAGGATCAATAATATGCAAGAACCAAAATTATGGAATTATGGACTAGATCCACAACCAAACCCAATCCATAAGTAGATATTTATTTATTTCAAAAATGCCCAGAGATGTGATTTTTAAGAAATAGCTAGTTATGTTCATTAGTGTGCACATTTTATGAACTTAAAAGCCTATCCATATCCTCTGTGATTCAAAGCAAACAAAAATAATAGGAAGAGCAACAGCTGAATAGCTTAATTATTTGATTTACTTAGCAGAATAGTACACTCTAAGTACAAAAGTTTCCATTGGTAGTGATTTCACAGCAATTAATAAAGTTACAATGCTTGTGTTTTCTTTGCCTTATAAACTTCATGGGAATAGTTTATCCAGCAAAGTATTATTTAAAACCATACAGAAATGTTAAGTTAAAATGAAATTACACCCATTGCATGCTCTTACTTAGCCCTTTACTCTTTTTAGATAAGCAGAAAATTTAAAAAAAAAAAAAAAAAAAAAAACCAAAGAACTGAACTGTGAAACTATCTTTGTTTCCTTTGAGCGATTTTCTTTCTACACAAACAACCACAGGGTACATGGAAGCAATAAATGTGGATAGAGTGAAACAAAATGGAGACCCTCACCACTCATCTTTAACCACAATTTATCTTTTCCTATTCTTTCCTAATTCTGCTTACATCCTACTTCCTCCTTGAAACCTTAACAAACCATTTTAACTAGTTGTAATTCAATTTAGTACTTCATTATGTAGAGAAAGCATCTTTATTTCGCCCAGAACCAGTCTAGTCTTTCTCCTAACCCTCTAATTTGTAGTTATCAGGGGAAAGCAAACAAGGAAGTAAAAGGCTAATTTTTAAAGCCCAAACTGAGGGACGGTATACATTGTTTATTTAGGAAGTGTTTATTCTGTCTTGAATAATTATTTCTGTTTCTCAGCTTCCCCATTTCAATTTTCTTCTTGGAAGATGAACTCTAGGTGTAGCAGAAATGCCTGAGAACGCATGGAAGCAAGGAAGTGTCAGGCCCTTGGGTGAAATGTTCACTGACTGTCCCCTCTGGTTTCTAAGGTTATATTTTTGGTCCACATAGATGCTGTTTGCCCAGCTGGCCTTGGAGAGGGAAGACTCTGATGACATAACCCAATCTGATCTCTTAGTGTCTTTGGGAAGAGGGAATATTCCTCTACTGATTAGGCCTCATCTAGGCTCATGCTGGAGTTAGTACAATTTTCTCATTTAATCTTGGAGAGTCTGATCTGTAGCCCTGGAAGGAGAGCCATCTTATGGCAAGGTCCTTTTGCTGATTCTCTCCCTATATTTTCAGATTTCTCCTGTGATAAATTTACACGTGCAAAATTTCCCCCCAAATATCAATATCATACCCAGACATTTATTTTTGTTGTGGGTCATAGGTTTGTGGTTGGCTTAAGTGGCTCTGCTTTAGGCTGCAGTTCTGATTTAGGTGTTTTTCATGTGCTTAGTATTCAGAGAGTCGTTGCTACCCAGGTTGTGATGGTCTCATGATAGATACCAGCAGAGCAAGAGGGGCCATTGGAAACATGCAATGCCTCTTAAGACCATGGCTCAAAACTGGCACACTGCCACTTCTACCTAGAGCCCACTGACCAAAGAAAGACATACATCGAAACCAAAATCAGTGTATAGTGGTTGGGTGGAGGGGTGTATGATCCTCATACCCTGGTCAGAAGCACTGGAAATTTACATGTTAAAGACCTTAAATATATACTTCTATTACAGAAGATAGTGAGGCATTGGGAGCAATAATTCAATTTGCCCTATTTCCTCCAGCAAACTCTCTAGCTATATTGTCATCTGGTCCTTAGTCTTGTCTACTTTATATTAGCTAAGCTCAGGAGTTCTTGTTACAGGATCACAAAGATCTGCCACATTTATGTGACTGCACCTTTGTTCTCCCCTCTCCATGCACCTTACTGAATCTTCCTTCTCCTCTCTCAATCTTCAAGAGACAGTCAGCCCAACTCTTTTATCTCAGCATCTCTATTCTTCACAGCTTCTAATTCACCTGGACCAGAAGGTATTTCTACTATATCATTTATTTTATCTTTGGTATTTTAACTTGCTGCAAAACACCAAAATTGTAAACAAAAAATGTTTTATGTATTAAAACAATTCTGTGACATGAATCTTCCAACCTCAAACTAAATTAAAAAAAAAAAAAAAAGAATCTCAGCATTTTTTTTCCAAAACAATCCTCTTGACTGCAAAACTAGGAACCAAATATGTAATCCTATTTTTTACACTTGATCTTAGCCAAAAGGCTGAGAAGCAACATAATCCTATTTTTTAATGTCAGCAGCTTAATACCAGCTTTTTTATTACATTTTTCTGATTACATTTCATTGTAACACATGATGATTTTTCTCTACATATTTGATGACTAGGAACATAATTATATTTTCCGTAAAGCAAAAACTAAAAGCACCTTAAATTTTTATAGTATAGTCTTTATACATACAAAGTTTTTTTCTTTATTTTTTCAAGTGTTTACTCTTTGAGGGTAGAATATATTCTATGTAGAGGTTATTTTTTCTTGGAAATAATTAGAATAACAATTGGGCAGAACTGATAGATGACATAAGTAATGCAGTAAGAATTGCTGCCTTGAAAGTTAATTCCTGGTAAAGAAATAAATAGTGATTGAAATAGCACTTACATTCTTATTCTGGAATGGGGTGTGCATATGGAAGAAGGAGAGAAAAATGGAGAGATGATTCTAGAAGCCAGCTAAGGCAATATGTCGTGAAGAATAGAATCACTGTGGTCAGAGAACACATGTTTTAAAAAGTTCGTAAAAACCAAATAAAATTTACTTTAATACGTACCTGTGACAGTATACTCAGATAGATTTTTTTTAAAAAGGAGGCACATCATGTGTTTAAGACAAAGGCCAAAAAAAATCAGCCTTATCCATCTGTCCTAGAATCTATAAATGATAGATTATGCTTTGTATTCTTCAAGATTCAAAACTTTGGTCTTGTTCTGAAGGGAGATGATTATGTAGAGATCTTTAGAGAGCACACCTCATTTCCTTGGTTATAAAAAGCATAATTCTGTGAAGCATTAGCAGGAGAGAACAGCCTGATCTGGCTTATAATA
Source organism: Cacajao melanocephalus (assembly GCA_963573385.1). Taxonomy (NCBI): domain Eukaryota; kingdom Metazoa; phylum Chordata; class Mammalia; order Primates; family Pitheciidae; genus Cacajao; species Cacajao melanocephalus. The sequence goes on along the minus strand of CAUYLG010041152.1, from coordinate 69,742 downwards.
ATATGTATTAGTAGTGCAAACTAATTTTGTTAAGAATAGAATATTTTTCAAATATATTTGCTGAAATATTCAAAATATTTTATTCTATTGTCTTTAGTTGGTAGTATTTAATTTTATCCAAAATATTAGTACATTAATCCAATCTACTTCAATTTACATTTCCATTGTCTAAAGGTAAGGGTATAATATGTGATGATATAGGGTTTGATGCCAGTAATAATTTTCTTATGATAACATCATTTAAATGTCCTGTTGATGATTTGGTGTCTTTCTATGTGATTAATGCAGAAAAAAATATTGTAAATTTGGTATAGATGTTACTGATTTCATGACAGAGAATAAAATTTCTTAAAGACTTGCCATCCAATGCTGTCTTTTTAAAGGTGAGGAAATAACACTGTTTCCAACAGACTACAGGCCATCTCATCATGCCTGTGCTATGCTGGCTAGCTAACTATCTTTCTTCAAATAAGTAACACATTTTGTTTTTAAATGGACTATTTTGAAATACTCAAAAACACATATGTCATTAAAATATGAATACAATTACATCAGTTTTATATTTTTTTCCTTGTTTTTTTTTAATTAATTAATTAATTTTTTTTAAGATGGGGTTTCACCATGTTGGCCAGGCTGGTCTTGCACTCCTGACCTCAGGTGATCCACCCACCTCGGCCTCCCAAAGTGCTAGGATTACAGGCGTGAGCCACCACACCTGGCCATCAGTTTTATATTTTAAATAAATCCTGGTATTTATAAGTTATTTTTAATACTTCCACAGTTTTTGGCACTTAGTTCATACTGGCAACACTAAGTTATACATTTAAAAAAATTGTGTTAAAAAAGACAGAAAAATAGAAGTACAGGAACAACAATCTTTGCCATGTTGATATTGGTCAATATGGCTAACCAATATCTTTGTTTATTTCTGAGTAATGGGATTATGTCTCTCCCCAACCTCCATATTTTTGGTTTTATTTACTTAACTGTCTATATTTTCTAAAATGAAGAGTTATTACTTTTATTCTTTTAGAAAACAATGGTGCATTTAAAATTTTTTGGCTTGATTCCAAACACTAAAAATATTATCATAACATCTGATAACTCTTGTAGTCATGTCTATCCCAGAAAAATTATCCAGAATGTTAGCAGAAAGGTAATGGTTGCATGTTCCTAGATAGCTATGTCTTTAGTGATAGCACTTGTCTCCCTGAGGAAGATTTTCCCAAACTTTAGGATTGTTTTTTTGCCCCAGCTAGTGTACTTTTAATATGTATTGGACATTAATTACAGAGATCTTGTAAGTTTTCTAGTGTTATATCACTGCTCTGTCAGCTTATTAATAACATGAGGAGAAAAGAAACAATGCTTTATTGAACATTCGTTAGGCACTCTATCAAATGTTTAATGTGGCTTATCTAGTTTAATCTTCATAAAGACCTAATAAAATAGATTACCAAAAAAATACAAAAACTCATTATGTTAATGCAGAAGATGTAAATTATTATAGCATTTTGAATTGTGTTCCTTAAAAATGCTTTAGTGAAGTTTCCAAGCCAGTGTGGTAATGGTGATGGGATAGAGATGAGAGAGTATGGAGGGAAGAAAGAGAATAGGCACTGAGAAGATAAGAATGGTGGTGTCAGAGAACATCTGAAAAACGAGATGGTGGGGCAGCTTTTCTGCCTTTGCTGCTAACACTCAACAGGTTACATTGCCAATAAGTAATATGTATTTCAGCATTGTCACTTACATTTCCTTCAAGAAAGAAAGACATTAGATACTTTTATGCAAAACATTTTCTTCTCTATTTTGTAGTATGTATGTGTCTGTGTGTGTTCATGTTGGGGGCGTTGGCGTGTAAAAAGAAAGTAAAAACTTTACAAGGTTTTCACTCTCCTAATCAGAAGTTCACTCTCCTAATCAGTTCTATTGATGGAAAATCAAAATGTCTATCAAGTTTTAAATTGAAGTCCAAATATGAAATTTAGTCTTATATATCAAAACCTCAACAATTCTCATGACCTTGTAGGCAGGAATTAAATTCCTTATATTCTATAATACAAAAATGATATCAAGTTCAGAAAAAGTTTCATTTTGGAAAAATAATTAGGGCATTTTGTATAGAACAGCAAAACACTGGAAAAATGCTAAGTGCTCACAATAGCATAATATTGACAAAATAATCCACATAGATATAAAGTATATCTATATATACATATATATCTAGCAATGTGTATGTGAAATTATACATACAAAAAGCTGTTTTAGAATTTTAACAATACATATAGTTTCATATGTTAAATGGAAAGCACAGGATTCAGTATTATACAATAATTGAGATGATCATATTTACATAAAAGAAAAAACGTAGGAGACCTACAGCAATATATTATTTTACTTTTAATTTTTGTGGGTACATAGTAGATGTAGGTATTTAAGGAGTACGTGAGAAGATACTTTGATATAGACTTGCAATGAGTAATCATTACATTTTGGAAAATGGGATATCCATAGCCTCAAACATCTATCCTTTGTATTACAAAAAATCTAATCGTACTCTGTTAGTTACCTTAAAATGTACAATTAAATTATTATTAACGATGTCATCCTGTTGTGCTATCAAATGCTAGGCCTTATTCATTAACTATTTTTGTGCCATTTATCATCCTCAATTCTCTCTTATTCCCAATGACCTTCCCAGCCTCTGGTAACCATCATTCTATTCTTTATCTCCAGGAATCCAACAGTTTTGATTTTTCTAGCCCCCACAAATAAATGAGAACATGTGAAGTTTGTCTTTCTGTGCCTGACTTATTTCACTTAACATAATGACCTCCAGCTCCATCTATACTTTTTGCTAATGACAAGATCTCATTCTTTTTTATGGCTGGATACTACTCCATTGTGTATATGTACCACATTTTCTTTACCCATTCATCTGCTGATGGACACTTAGCTTGCTTCCAAATAATGACTATTGTGAGCAGTGCTGCAATAAATATGAAGGTGAAGATATCTCTTCGATATATTGAGTTCCATTCTTTTAAGTATATAGCCAGCAGTGAGATTATTAGCTCTAGTTTTTGAGGAATCTCCAAACTATCTTCTTTAGTGGTTGTACTAATTTTCATTCCCACCAACAATGTGCAAGGGTTCCCTATTCTCCACATCCTCTCCAGCATTTGTTATTTCCTTCCATATCCTCTCCAGCATTTGTTATTGCCTATCTTTTGGATAAAAGCCATTTTACTGGGGTGAGATGACATCTCATTGTGGTATTGATTTTCACTTCTCTAATGATGGATGATGTTGAGCACCTTTTCATATGCCTGACCAATATCTTTGGTTACTTCTGAGTAATGAAATTATGTCTCTCCCTAACCTCCATACTTTTGGTTTTATTTACTTACCTGTCTGTATTTTCTAAAATAAAGAGTTATTGCTTTTATTTTTTTAGAAAAAAATGGTGCATTTAAAATGATAAAACTTATCTTTCTGCTTCATTCGCACTTTACCAATTAAAGAATATTTTTAATTAAAAAAGAGGTCTTCCATTTTGAAGATGATTAAATTTTTTCAAATTATTTGACAAATTACTTACTAATGTCAGTGATGTTCTTGTAGTTTAAGCTCTACTTTAATACATTTCAAAATCATTTAATAAAAATGAACTTGAATAATGAAATTTATTCCAGGCAGAGAATATTTCTTTAACTTTGGATAATATTAGAGATAAATAAATATGTACACAAATCCTAAATATAAATATAAACATATTTAAGTAGCTATCATAAATCAAAGAATATGGGCCTCAATGATGTACATACATTTGGTGCATAAGTAATATGTATATAGAGAGAAAGACCTAGTATTGCCAAGTACACTATCATTATAGAAAATTCTTTAAAAGAATATCTGTTTGAGTTATTTTAGTTATGAATCCTTCCTGAAATCTAGAGTCTAGAGAAACGAGTCAATGAAGAAAGGACTAAGATTTGAAGTTGAATGTTAGTATCACATCGCCTTACCATTGTACAGTGCTTTACGTTTTCAGTGGTCCTCCAAACTCACTCAATTTATATTATAGTTGCAATGCCTCTTTCAGGTACACAGGGTGGTTGATGAAGTTCATACAGTTTATATGGCTTCCTTGTAGCCCATATGCCCCAAATCTATGAACAAAGTCCAGATATTTTACTCATATTTTTCCAATATTTGTTACATCTTCCCCTGAAATAGCATAGGAGTCAACATGGATTTTAAAATGTCAAAGAGATCAAGGTAACTTTTCTTCCCTTACAGAGCACGACCATCTCATTTCTGAGACATCAAGGACATCCAACAAGTGAGCACTCCTCCAGTCAGCTCTGTGAGAAATGCTCTACACTAGACCTTTCAGATCTTATTAAAATGGGCAGCTATCCTCACATTTTGTTCTCTAATGGGAGACAGTGAGCTAAGTAAAATGTACTAATTCCTACTGATGTAAAAAGAGACAAAAGCATTATCTGGCTCAAGGGACATTTGTAACTTAATATTATTTTTCTTTCTGGGGGAGTTCTTTAAACTCAGTTAAAGGAGATGTCTTGGGTTGGGGTAGTAGGATCTCATGGCATGAGTGAATTTATGTGAGACAAGTAGTCCGCTTCTCTGTCTAAACATAGGACAAAAGATGAAATCAGGAATTTATAGGAACATACACTTACCTGAAAGTTTTTCTCTAGTTTCTGTCTAAGATCCTACAATTCTCATCTACTATTACAGCAACAAGTATCCTAGTGCATATTCATCAAGTGTTCCTAGAGTGCAGAAATAATACTAATTTCCTAATTGCCCATAAAATTCATTAGCTAATGTTTTGCCTCAAAAGTCTCAATCAACATTTTACTCCAGCACTTTCAATATGCAGATTCAATAAAATAGTCTAAAGGTGGCGGGTAGGGAGTGTTGTACTCAAACAGTGTGTTATAATATCTGTTTCTGGCCTTATGGGAAATGCATGTTGTATTCATACAGAAGTAAGAAGGCTGCAGGATTACTGCAGCCAGAGTAGCCAGCTTTCTTCCTATTGCTAAGTAATAGGTTTGCATTTTGTTTTGTTTGTGACCATTAAAATGTTTCCATAAAATATCAATCACATATGCTGTTGATTAAAATAATTGAGCCACAGACACATTGGACACAAAACCAATGTTGCCTTTGAAGTTTGTTCACAAGGGGAAGATGTCAGTCTTTGCAAGTGTAGGGCTTTATCAGTTTAATAAATTTCCAAATGCTTTATGACTCAAGTGATTAGGCATTAGAGCTAATTACTCTAAGTAATTTTTTTCTTTAAGGCTTACTTTCTACTTTTTCTCATTCAACTGAAACAATTAGATTCGCCACGAGAAATGGGTAATGTCTTTTCAACTCATATTTCCCATAACACTTAGTTTCCTGCAGCAAATCATTAAATAGTCAACAGATGCATTTAGTTTTTAGTCTCTATACAACTTCATGCAATTATTTTGAAGGGCAAAAGTAGCGGGTTTTTTTTTTTTTCTTTTTACTGTCAAATATCTTTACTTGCTCCCAATTAGACAGACAGGTGATTAAACCAATTGCTTTACTTCTGTGTATCTTACATCTACTTTCTGTTTCAACATTCTGAGAGTCGATTTCAAATGCCATGAAAGGTCTTGGAGTCAGTAAGGAAAGAGATTTGAAGTTCACTTAGGGAACAAGGAAATGACCGATCATTGATCTATGCAATGAAGGAACCATTCCTGATAATAAGGGTGAGCACCCAACAATTATATCACCTAGGAAACTACATGCTCCAGGGTTGACAAATTATTGGGAATCCCCCTCCCCCAACTGCCTTTTGTTTTATCTCTGAAATATAAAGCAAGTATACTTTAGTGACATGATTTTTTTTTCCTGGCACCTTTCCATAGTCAATTCCATTCATGCAGAAAAAGGATGAAATTCCATCATTCGAGCATGACATCTCAAAATTCAAACTTAATGAGAGCTTTGGCAGCTTCTGTCGAAGGCAGACAGTGATTAACAAAACACTTCAGAGTACAAGGCACAGCAGTGCTCAAAGAAAACAGTGATGATCTCCACTTAATTGTAGAAAAGCCCAAAGCATCTGCCAGCCGAAGAGAGCTGGAGCCATAAGGAGCTATTGCTCAGATAGGCTGTCATCTCCAGAGATCAACAACCATATGCTCAGCTCAAGCACAAACTCCAAAGAAGTTAATTTTCTGACAAAATACAGGGATAAATATGACATTCAAACAAGTGTGCTCACTCATCCTGAACACACGTTCATCTGCACGCATCAGATTTATGCATCGTTTAAACACAAGCAAATATAATTTGTTTGGAACACAAACATTGTTGCATGAGTACAGGTATAATTAATCTTTGTCTGCTCCGCAGGTTCTTGTATTCTACTGGTTAACTACGCATTCAACAAACTTTTGATGAATGGAGAAGTCACTTGTTGCTTCATACCTAAACATATACGACATTCTTTCAAGATTCTGAAATTAATACAATTTATTTAATTCAAGATGAAAAAGTAACTTATTGTACCTATGAATTGAAGTTTGTATGTGTGTGTGTGCGTGTGTGTGTAAATTTAAAATCATCTTTCTATATTAACAGATCTATCTATCTAATTTATCTCTGAACTCAAACATAGGATCTTGGCAAAACCTACCTTGGACATAGCCTAGCAAATAAAAGGAAAGGTGTTCAGCTAAGAAACAGATGCATCTCAGGATAAAGTCACCAGAAAGTTGCTTAATAAGCAGAAAATGGGTATTGAATATGAAGACTACAAAAAATAAAAAAATAAGAGTTTGCATTCTACAAAAGTGATTTTAAAAAAAACAGAAAGAGAAACCCCATGTTCTTCCATCATTTAGAGGTGGAGATTCTGCTTATACTACCTCTTCCAAAAATGCAACATGTAGCATCAGATGGATTAGAGTCAGCAGACTATCAACTGTGCATGTCTTGAAAGCAGGTGTTTGATTTAGCATTTGCACACTAGCCAAACAGTTAATTTTTTAGAGGTGAACAACCACGATCCTCATAAAAACTAAAGAGAAGCATCTGGTAGAAAACACAGTGATTCAGTAGCAAACTTAATTTCTGCTTTAAAAAAAAAAAAACTTCTAATGCCCTTTCCAAAAAAGAATGAGATTTCTCCTTTTCTTAATCATTGACATTTTCCGAGATTACACAATGAAGCTAAACATTAATTTATTTCTAATTATAGTCACTGTATGATGAAAACTATAATATCACTATTGTCATTTTATATATAACATTTGTTAGAGTTTGAGTTAACTTGCTGTCTTCTCATTTTGTATTTTCGATGTTATTGTGTGTTTATAATTTAAAATTTTTTTAAAATTTTCTCCGATTATAGAAGTAGTTTATGTTTATAACAAAGAATTTGTAAAATGCAGGCAGGTGCAAAGAGAAAAGTTGAAGTCATCCATAAAGCCACAATCAATAAAAATTAAAACAAAACAAACCAGTTAATTTTGATAAATTTCTTCCTTATTTACACATAATACTCATAACATTAAACTCACATTAAAATATAAATTTAACTTTCTGTTTCCTCTCTATATATTGTAATCTATATATTGAGGATTTCCTGTGTCATCATATAGTATTTGAAAACATTTCCAAATTGCTACTAAATATTTCACTGTATAGAAATAAGACCCTCATTTCAATTATTTCCCTATTTGGAGTTTTTCTATTTTGTTTTTCATTATAAATAAAACTATAATGAAATGTATTATAAAAGTATAATTTAAAACATTATTTTAACTGAAGCTTATGAAAAAATTGATTATTTTAAGACTTCTAAAATGTGTTACTAATTTTTTAAGACTGCTAATGACAATTATATTTTTATTGGCTGTATATGATTACCATGAAACAACATCTTCATCGATTTTTTTTATTAAGACATGTTCTAGATTACTGTCTCAGAGATTTGTGGTTCTAGGAATAAAACCAAATGTCACAAAATTGATCAAAACACTTCCAAAGGAAGGTAATTTGAGCAGAAAAGAATATTCACAAATCAACTTAAATAGAAAACTATGAGAATATTCATAATTTTACTTTAGAATTGAAATATAAATTTTAAATGAAAATGTACACTTTATAAGTGAGAGGCTAAATAAGTAAAACATTTATAAATGAACAAAAACAATAAAAGTAATGCAAAACACTCCAGAGCCAATCTAGTAAAGGGAATGATCTTGACCCATGTGTATAGTTTATCCTCCAGATCAAAGAGTTTATATTGATTCAAGATTTTTGTAGACTCTTTCAAGTTTGTCTTCTAGCAAGGACATATGCCCTTTTGAATAACTGTGCTTAAACATTCTGAACCTTAACTATTGTCTTGCCTTTCCTGCATGTTTTCTGTCAAACTTTGTAAAAATAAATGGTCTGAATCCCACTGCTTCTATTATATTTCCTCACTGCCCTTATCCCACTTAGCCAATTTGACTCCAACTCCACAGTCCCACTGAAAATACTCTTTTATGCATGCTATCAATTTGTCTTGCTATCTTTGGATTACTTCTCTTTTTTTTTTTATTGTACTTTAGGTTCTGGGTTACATGTGCAGATCATGCAGGATTGTTGCATAGGTACACACACAGCAATGTGGTTTGCTGCCTCCATCCTCCTGTCACCTACACCTGGCATTTCTCCCCATGTTATCCCTCCCTGACATCCCCACCATCCCCACTGTCCCTCCCTTGGGCCCCCATCAACAGACCCCAGTGTGTGACGCTTCTTGTATTATCTCTCTGGATTTCCTCCTTCTTAAAACTCCTTTCTAATGTGTCAAGTGCATTCTCCTCTCTTCCTTTGCCTCCCTTTTTCCTTCCTATGAGAATGATCTCTCCCTTTTCTCTATATTCAAATTGCTTTGTTTGTTTTTAACAGCAAAACCAACACCTGTTCTTTGGAGCAAACATGATTCCAACTCCAAAGAATTCATGGAACAAATTTGGGTATTGACAACATATCACCTATTAATACCGGTTTACGAATATGTCATTCCTCTCATAATTAAGTATATGAACTGCTTGAAGGAAGAATGCCCCAGAGTTCCATATTCATGCATTTTAGTGTCTTAATTTTCCTTTTCAAAGTAGCCATGTCATTGGCGCAACCCAAATACCTTCTAAGGACTAGATAACTCTCATATCTCTAATGAAAAGTATCTCCTCGATAGTCATTCCCAGTCCTTTCTGTGTCATATGATGTTTGTCCTTTCATTCTGATATTGCCTTGAGAATTCTCCTGTAAAATCTTCAACTTTAAAATAGTTAATATTGAATCTGCTATGTAGTAAATAATCCATACATTGATACCACATCCTCTTTCTTGTTTGAGTCCTCGGTAGTTACTAAGCCACTTTCTATGGAAAATGTCTTTTATTTTTGGTCTCCAAATATCTGATTTATCTTCCTGTTTGTGAGAATCTCTTCCCACAGTGTGTAGTACAGTTATGTTACAGTGGGACATATGTATTTCTAAAAGTCACCATATTATGCAAAAGTATACAACAAAGTCATTAGACTAGGCTTCTGGGAAAATGAGTCCAGTGGCATAACTTCATTGATGACACATTTTTAAAAAACAGAAAACTGACAAAAACAGTAGGTCAGTTTTACAAATGTCAAATTGTCAAAAAATGAACAACTATAATAAATGTGGCACTTTATCTCTAGAAACACCTGAAACTTGCTTATGAATGAGTAATAGCAAAGCTACAGCTTGTGAGTTTTTGTGTAGTAGTAGGAGGGTTATCTGAAACCTGATGGAATGTTATAACACCAGATGAAAAGATCATCACTTCTGTTTTCTCTAGAATTTTCTAGCAAAATCATATCTTCTTCTGCAAACAGATCTTTTCATTTTATAAATGACTCAGCCTTTTTACCCTTCACTGTGAAACAACAGAAAACCTGTTCAGTGTCATTTGAAGCCATGAATTCAGATGTACTGACATCCCTTGATTGTCAAATGAAAGTTTTACATATTGTAAAGGCCAGACGTCTATGAATATAAAAGTAAGTTGCAGGCAAATTTGACTTACCTTTTCAACATGAAAATCCCTGTCATGCTTCTGTTTATCTATCAATCCACATTTATGGACTCCTAAGGAGTTCCCTATGATTATTTCACTGAGGGAAAAAAAATTAATTTGATTTACAGGTGGCTTTGGACCATATGCTGGCTCCAGCCAGAGTGAACTCCTCAGGACTGTCCCTGAAGGATACAGAAGAAAAATCTTCTGTGGGGTGGTACCTTTATATGGCACATCTCATTGCCCACCTTTCTTGGAAGGAGATATAGTCATAAGAGAAGTAAAGCTTTATCCAGCATGTACACAGTAGCTGCAATTTAGTCAGGTCATAAGGGATTCAAAATGTTCGGGGATTAATGACAAGCTGGGTTAAGCAAAACATGTCTTGATGGAGCTCCTGGCATATGCTCAACATAGGAGTGTATTTGTGTCCCATGGAACAACGTTTGCTTGCCTCTACTCTGGAAGAGGCTCTCAACAATAAGGCAGACAAGAAACTTCTCTGTGAATGCTTTCAGCCTCTTTTTCACAGTAACCCCTTAGGTCAGTATTTTCAAAATGGGCTTACAAAATGCTAGTGTATCATAGATAAAGAATATATATAAGCCCAGTGAAATGGACTCTCTTTCACCCAAACTGATCTAGCTACTGCCACTGCTAAGTGTTAAGGTGTTAGTATCATAGACCAATTTGAAACTCTTAAATTTTGCCATTGATCGCTAGAATCAATCATCCATTTGCCTATTACACTAAACTCTTTCCATCATGGAGAGATCAGAGATTTGACTCAATTAAAAAAAATACCTTTTCTGGATTTGGATTTTTTGTATCTATTTGCCATGTTTGTGCCAGCAAAATAATCTGGTTACTTACTAGATGTCTCATTCATCAGCATCAAGGAATTTGCTTCATAATTAAGAAAGTTAGCTAAAAGACTGATGTCTTTAAGTTTTAGTTTCTTACTGTAACCATTACCCTGAAACAGCTAAACTTATAGAATTGAAAGGTAGTCTATTAACCAGTATGATGTTAGTAGATAGACAATGGCTTTGGCCATTGCAGAGCTGTGCTACATAATGAAGTGTCTGTTCGAAACCAGCAACAGTATACAGAAAGAGTTGCCATTTATGGAGATGAGAAAGACTGCAGAAGGAGGAAGTATACTAGGGAGATTCAGGATTTCTGTTTTGATTTTGAAGTTCCCATTTGATATCAATGTGAAGACTTCAGAGAAAGAAATGTGGAAAGGATGTATTCATATGAGAGTCATCATCAAATAGGTGGTATTTAAAAGGAGACTAAACGAACTCACTCAGGCAGGAAAAGTTGACAAAAATGAAAAGTTCAGTGATCTTGTGGCTCTCTGGAATTAGCCAAGGAGACTAAAAGGAGCAAACACTAGGTGAGACAACAGAGGTGACAATGTCTTGGAATTTAATTGAAGAAAGTGTTTCAAGAAAGATAGAGTGATGACTCATGTCAAAAATGCTTCCATGAAGTCAAATAGGAAGAGAACTGTAAAGCAATCATTACGTTTTGCTACATGGAGGTCACTGTTGCCTATAGCAATTGTTTCAGGGGATTGATAGCAATAAAAGCCTGGCTAGAATTGGTTCAAAGGAGTTTTGAAGGAAATTTCTTGATAGCCAGTACATATGCCACTGCTAAGTATATGACCAAAAGAAACAAAATCAGTATGTCGAAAAGATACCTGTATTTCCACGTGTCTTGTGGCACAATTCCAAATAGTGAAGATTTGGAATCAACCTAATTGTTTATCAACAGATGAATGGATAAAGAAAATGTCATACATATACACAGTGGAGTATTATTCAGCCATAAAAAAGAAAGAGATTCTGTCACTTGCAACAACACGGATGAAACTGGAGGATATTATGTTAAGTGAAAGAAGTCAGGCACAGAAAGACATGTGAGCTGAAAATTAAACAATTGAATTCATGGAGACAGAGAGTAGAATGGTTACCTCAGGTTGGGAAGGGCAGCAGGTTGCAGGGGTGTGGGAAATGGAGATGGTTAATGGGTACAAAAATGTAATTAGATACAATGAATAAGATCTTGCATTTGGGTTGAATATGGTGGCTCATATCTGTAATCCCAGCACTTTGGGAAGTTGAGGTAGGTGGATTACTTGAGCCCAGGAGTTTAAAATCAGCCTAGGCAACATAATGAATCCCATCTCTACAAAAAAAAAAAAAAATTTAGCTGGGTGTGGTGACGCGTGCTGATAGTCCCAGATACTCAGGAGGCTAACATGGTAGGATCACTTGAGCCTGGGAGATTAAGGCTGCAGTGCTGTCGTCACACCACTGCACTCTAGTCTTGGTGACAGAATGAGACCCTGTCTCAAAAACAAATAAATACATAAAATCTAGTATTGGATAGCACAACCGGGTAACTACGCTCAGCGATAATTTGTGATACATTTTAGAAAAACTGAAGGAGTACATTTGGAATGTTCATAACACAAAGAAATGGTAAATTCTTCAGGTGATGGATATCCCATCTACTCTGATGTGATTATTATTCATGGTATGCCTGCATCAAAATATCTCTTGTACTCTATAAATAAATACATATACCTACTATGTATCCAAATAAGTTTAATTTTTTTTTAAGATTTCTAAGGAGTTTTACTGTGAAAAAAAAGAAAAAGGGGGAGAATTAGGCATCAAAATAAGGATAAACTTACTCCATATTATCAGGGAAGGCAGAACACAGGTACAAATAGAAGTATACATGGGAACATATAGAACTTTGGTCTGCTCTACTGAAATAGGTAATAACGTCACCAGAAAAGTGTGATTACATGGAGCCGGTATAAGAAGTTTGAGGAGGAGGTGGGCACAGTGGCTCACACTTGTAATCCCAGCACTTTGGGAGGATGCAGCAGGTGGAACACCTGAAATCAGGAGTGTGAGACCAGCCTGGCCAACATGGTGAAACCTTGTCTCTACTAAAAATACACAAAGTTAGCCAGGCGTGGTGGCAGGTGCCTGTAATCCCAGCTACTTGGGAAACTGAGGCAGGAGAATTGCTTGAACCTAGGAGGCAGAGGTTGCAGCGAGCAAAGATTGCACCACTGCACTCCAGACTGGGCAACAGAGTGAGAGTCCATCTGAAAAATGTTTGAGGATGGAAGAGAAAATAGGAAAGAGTAGTGGAGAAAAGGGGAAGTGTGTGAAGTGAAGTAGCTCTAAGGACTTAAGATTCATCATCTCGTATGCCTGATTTTTTCTCAAATCTCCTGCAGTTCTTCATATGCAGGCATGGAGACGGTAGAGAGTTATTTACAAAAAGAGTTGGATATTTGCCAGGCCACGAAAGATGCTGGGAGACACAGACTCTGGGAAAGATCCGAGGGTATGATGATAATAATGGTCCATGTAATCTAAGCAGAAGAAGGGGAAGAGAGACACATATTTATCTCACACTGGTGCAAGCATTTAAATTCCAAACTTTCTGCTCTGTTCATCTGGGCTCCTAACAAACGCTGCTTATTATTTCCATTTAAGCACTTTTTAAATGTTTCTTGAAGAGTAAATTATTTCAAACACAAATAGCATGATCTCAATAGTAACAGACAAAAAGAAATGATCACACAGAAATAAAGTTGTTTATTTCTGATCTACAAAAAGGTAAAAAATTGGGTGGTGGACTTAAAAATGCAGCAAAACATTTTCGGGAGATGCAAGAAGAGAAAAGAAAGAATCATGGACTTTGAAATCATTTAGACCTAGGTTTGGATTCTGACCCAGCTGCTGATTGAGTTTCTGTAACCAAAGCCGATAACTCAACCTCTCTGAACCTGAGTTTCCTCATCTTTAAAATGAAGACAATACCTACCAGGCAGATATACCACAAACATTAAATAAGATAATAAGATATATCACTTGGTACCTTGAAAGACAGATTATTTGTTAAATGTAGTTATTTTTCTCCACTGTCAGCTGGCAGGCATAAATTGTGTTATCTGAAATGCTGGTTTTCCTGGGTATTAACTGGCACTGTGCAATAAAATGATTCCATGGTCAGATACATTTTAAGATATTGTGTTAAAGAAGAGTAAACTTTTTCTTGATTGTAGAACTTCTCAGAAAGTTTGATATATTAATATTCCTCTTGAATTTTGAGAGAGTGTTATGACATACAAAATATCCTATATATATTTGACAGGAGAATCCATTTTTCTTAAGTATTTAATGATGTAAAATGCATATTTCATAAGATGTACGTCTACTCTGCTATTCATTCAAGTAGCCAAGCACTATATACTTAATCTAGTAGTTTTAATGTCCTTTTCAAAGACTATGCCATACTTTTAAAGATATTACATAATATTTTTCTGGGAAAAAAATTGACGTATCAAATTAGAAACTCACTTTTAAGTATAGTCTTCTTGTAGCTAGATAAGTCCTCCGTATTTCAGGTTCAGTTGTTTCCTCTTACTTAAGTAATTTTGTTATTACAGTAGGAAAGGTTGGTGCAAAAGTAATTGTAGTTTTTGCAATTACTTTTAATTGTGAAATTGTCATGCCTATAAAATTTGAAAGTTGGGACACAAATCGTATCAGGTCTTCATTTTTTATTAACTCAATGAGTTTTCATATAAGCTATTAAATTGTTTTTGTTGGATAATACATATAAGTAAATATGCTCAGATTATCTCTTATGCCCTACAGAAAAAGAATGTCAGGTAATAACTGGATAGATCATTGTTGGCAGAGATTTTAAAGAAGTGAATAGATTGATAACACATTTGAAGAAGAATACAAATACTTGGATTTTTTCATCAAAATAATGTTATTCATTAAGTACATAAAAAAATTATTTTAAAAAGTTGAAAGCTCTTTTTTTTCCTTATCTCCTCTTCAAATTTACCTTATTGTCTACTAAGGACCAGAAAGTTATACTTCTTGTGTCTTCCTGATCTTTTCCATAGTTAACCAAGAAGTGAACAAATAGCAAATAAAAGATCATCACTCTTTTACATAATCATTTTTTCCTGGGACTGCACACACATCTGTGGTCTGCCTTAACCACAGAAAATTGACATTTTCTATATCCTCGGGTTAGTGTGACATTAACTGGAGCATCACATTCTGCTAGTATCTCTTTCCCTTATTATTTTTAAGCGTCTTATGCTATTTTTAAAGTCATGCTGTTGAACATGTCATGACTGAATATGAGTGAATCCAAATATCAACGTTTTAATATGAATAAAAATGTCAGACTGCAGACAAGCTCTTGTTGGTTGAATCTGATAACAGAGAACACAGCCTAGCCTATGTCCAATTAATGCTATAATGGCCTATCAACCAGGTTTCCTTATAAAAGTACATGCTTAATGGTACTGATGACGTCTAAATAAATTCGGGAAAACATAAATGCTTCTGGTTAATTTTGAGAAGGAAGTAAAGTTTCAAATGCATAAGATCCTGTCAACTTAAATACGATATATGAAAAAAATGTATAACTGCATCTTCCTAGGTAACTTAAGTGTCAGATTTAGATTGTTAGTTTCTAGTTTGGATGAAACAAATCTAAGGGAAAAATAATATTCATTCTCACTTTTTTCCTATCAGGTTTTGTATTTGCTCTCCTTATTGAACAGTGTATGTAGCCAAGTCACTTAAATTTTCAGTAACCCATTTTAAAAAGTGACCACAGGTGAAAGAGGATCTCTTGGCATTCATCTTTTATAAGTTTTAATCTGAAGAGTTGATGAAGAAAAGCATTGATAGCCAGATGTCCCCAGAGTCCACGGCCTTTGACACAACATATTTAGAGCATCAAAATCAGGTTCATGCAAACCAGATTCTAATTATCTTGCCTTGCTAGAGAGAAAGATCCTTTTACTTCATTTTGGGCTAACCTTCATTTTACCATTCGACTGAAAATAATGATGTTTAATGTGAGCTACATAAAGACTTATTTTGCCTTTACAGCATCTTGTGCTCTAAGCAATGTCAATCCATACTTTTTTTATTTGGGTGACTCACTTTTTCTTTGAGCCCGTGGAAGAACACCAGCAGAGGGAAGAGTACTTAGTAGAGTCGCAGTATATAAATCGCTCTGCCGAGAGCATTACAAAGGCTCTGTTGTGCTATCACAGAGCAGAGCCAATAATATACAATATGAAAAATCCCTGCCAAGTCCACAGAGAACACAGACAATGTTTGCCATTTCTCGGATCGGCTGTTTGTTATGTGTTATAAGAGTTTACAGCGATAGAGTTAGAAAAGTCCCACACCCTAGTCTTTCTACTGTAACAATAACAACCTCAACAACATAAACACACACACATACACATACTCTTAAAGACATCAGAACATCAACAAAAAAACAGTGGGTGGTAGTGGAATTTAAACACAAGCAATTCTATAGAAGCAGAAATGGAATTTTCACAAAGCACCAAAGCCTTATATAACCACTTCCTTAAAGATGCCCCCTATATTTTCTGAAAGCACATCAATTCAACCGTTTATAAACAAATTACAATGTCAGAATTTTTAAAGAAAAAGCATCCCTTGAGTTAGGTATCTTATTTAAAATACTGACACAAAACCATTCATTCTCCATGAAAAGTTAGTAACTTATTTTCTGAAGACAGCTCCAAAATCAGTATCATTGATTTTTGTTTTCAAAATATGACTCAGGCAAATAAGACACTGGGAAGCTACACTTCAGATTTTTTTTTTAATTTATCTCTTATATTTGAAGGTGCGTTTGTATCTACATGGCAGAAAAATTCATGAATATATTTTCTGGGTATTCTTCATTTTAGCTATTATCAACAAGCATTTTGTACATTTTAGGTCAAAAATTCCATGAAAATTATTATAAGGGATTATATTTTTATTAAATTGCATAAAACAACAATGCAAATGATAGCTTTTTAAATTTCTCTTGCCTTCTTACTCAGATCTCTATTTTCTTTTCCATGACTCTTCCCTCTTTTATTTTACCACTAGTTTTCTTAGCCACTTCCTCCTCTTCTGCTTCTTTCTGTTTTTCCAGTTATTTCAAATTTCATTTGTAATCCTGGTTCTATCTTTATTTTACATAGTCCTACATCTGGGTTCCTCTCCTCTTTCTGATTTCCACTTCTAATTTCTTCGTTTCTGTTTTCTCTTTTTCTTCCCTTTCTTTCTGTTTTATACTTGAAATCCCCCTTTCTGTGTATTTCTTTTTCTCTCTGTATCTCTTGGAAGCATGAAAGAGTATTAAAAAAAATCTTTATGCTGCCTGGAAAATCTTTTCAAATTGTGAAGAACAACACAGTCAAGCCATATCATTCCAAAATAAACAAAGTTATTTCAGTGGACTCTAATCATATGTTATAGCCCAGTTCAAAACTCACCTCTACTATCAATACTTTTTCTTCTTTCTTAGGAAAAACATGTTTGTTCTCTCATTTGCCCCCAAAGAACTGTGTACACATTTCTACTTTAGAAATTATCATGTTATAGAAGGTTGTTCACATATTCACCTGGTCTAGTAAAGTATAAATAACCTGGTTGGAAGATATACAGCTTACAGCTTATATATCTTTTTATCCCCTTTAACCAAAATGATATCCCAAAGCCAGTATGTCTTCAAAAAATACAAGTTCAAAAACAAGAGCACACAAATTGTACTAAGTGCTGCTTGCTATTTACAAAGACATTATTTAATTTATGAAATCTTAGATTCCTGACTTATAATTGTAAATAATTACTCCATGGGGTGGTGAAACAACGCATTTAAAGCCCTTAGCACAGTGGCTAGCACGTAGTAATTGCTTAATACGTGTTTGTTGTTTGCTCCTTTGGGAAGATGGACCTTTTCTGATTTCAACAGTTTTGAGGTAGTTATAATTTATCTTAAAATAAAACTGTTGGAATTCCCTACACACTTTTTTTTTTTGCCAACATCATCCTGCAAATATGCTACTGGATGTCTCATTAAATGATATATAGATTCCCTAAAGGTGAAGTTGAATATTTGTAACTTTTCTGTAATGGGCAACACTAGGGAGTAGGAACTCCAGATGGTTCATGGCAGAGCCAGCTGTCCAGGGAGCATTGTTTGATGAGAGCTGTGGCCCACAGAGAACAGCAAAAAGGTAGGGGCCCATCTAAAAGTGTGTCTCAGTGAGCTAGGGGAAGCTTACATGCACATCAAATATAAGATTCACCATTTGATCTATTCATGAGTCATTTGTTATCATACCATTCAATGTATTATTGTATGATTGTAAATTCCACTACATTAAAACACAAGATAGCTAACCCTTGTTTATTTGTTTTATATATATCATGCTGTTCTTGAGAAACCTATTTTCTGTATAATGCACTTAAGGAAAATAAATCCCTATATAAATTATACTAAGAACATGAACTAGAGTCTTGGTGCTCTATCTGAAATAAATATATCTATGCAACAAATTATTCTTTGCACATTGCTCCTGATAGTCCATTGTTTGTACTATGAGTAGAAATGGGAGAAAATTTCATAGATTTTTCAGCTGGAAATTAGGACATTTTACTTTCATTTCTTATCTTACATACTCAATTGCCTTTTCAAAAATGTCCCTAAATTCTCAAATTTCTGAAATTGCCTAAAAGAAAATAATCAAAGTTGCTTTCTCCCCCAAATTGCCCTAAACATACAAGCTTTTGGTTAGATATTACTCAAATCTATTCTTTTCCACTCATCTTTTTCTATTTCTTTACCTTGTACTTGTATTACTATGCTTTTGGGCTGAAAGATATACTCAGCACTTAAGTCAACTGAAACTCATCCTGATTTGTTTTATAAAACATTTGTCCTATTTTCTCAATGTCATTTTTATTTTCATTATTACTTTTCTCAACTAATCAGCCTTTATAACAGCTCTGATGGGTGTATTTGTAGTACATCTGAAATAAATGCTTGGCTCATTTTTTTTTCTCTCTGATGATACCACTTTCAGAAATATAAAGCATTGCCCAGTGTTCCTTCCCTCCCTATCCAACCTAAAACCCTTGGTCAACGACTTAAACCTCTCTCTTATGCTTATATTTCCTGTGCCCATATTCTACAAATATTTATCCTTATAAGATTAGGCAACTACTGTCTTCATTTCTACATACTGAGCAGTGCTAGAGAAAAATCACAAAATAATGATGCTTGGTGCTTTTACAAATATATGGCTTCTGATTTTAACGGTGCCCTCCAGGTTGATTGGTAATTATAATGTCATTTTTAAATACCCTTTCCATTTATAGAGTATCTGTTCCAAAATTTTGTTATTCCCTTGAAACCCAGCATTAAATGTTTATCTACCTACTCCTAGTATATATTTGTCTCTTATTTTCTAGAGGAAGCAAAGATCATCTAAAATTCATTTCCTCCACTTTCTGCCTTTTACCATTTTTTAAAAAATGATTTATCCTCCAACATCATACTTCATCCCATCCTGATGCAAAGAAAAAAAAGATGGCTCTATTCCTCTTCAGGAATAGATCTTTGCCTCCAAACTAGATCAATTGTTTTGCTCCATGATCAAGTTTTTACTGATTGATATCATAACAGATAAAATAGGACATTTTTCATAAAGTGTTCACTATCAAGAATTACCTTATTATGAAAGATATCCTTCTATTTTTATTGGCATTGAATATCTTGTTTTATATATTGAAGAGAAGATTATACGAAATTGACTTCTTTAATGTCTTTCCTTTGAAATTGATTTTTTCAATTATCTTCCATTTGAAAAAGTAAGAGAAAGAAGAAACACAGATACACAAAAACATTTCTGGCTTGCCCAATGTCTACTTAAAAAAAAATTTCTTGTTAGAATCACTCTTCTTAAGGAATAATATATATTCACTGTCTCAATTTCCACAGTTTCAATTTACTTCTTAACCACTAATGTTTGACTTTTGTTCACCAAAATTGCTTTTGTTAAGGTCAGTAATCACCTTCTAATCACTAAGACCAAAAAACACTTTTAAGTCCCCATTTTTCTTGATCCCAAAGATACCATTGGCACTATTTAATATCCCCACACCTTTGAAAGTTTTTTCTCCCCTAATTTTGGAAATGCAACATTCTCTTGGTTCTTCTACATGTATTTGCGCTTGAGATCTTCCTTATATGCAAAGTTCTGAAGCGTCAGTGTTCTTCACTGTTCCTTTCTTAGTCAATTTCTATTTTCCCATTATTCACTCTCTGTGTAATCTCCTTCTTAACCCTGACTTCAGATACTCTGTATCTCCTGACACATCTATTTACACAACTACAAATCTCTGTTATTAACTTTCCACTATGCACTTTTACCCAGATATGCTGCTAACCTCCAGCTAAATGTGCTCAAGCTACAAATCCTCTTTCATTCTTACATGTTTTCTCCCTTCATACATTATATCAAAATGGTACCACCCTCAGACTAGTTGCCCAAGTTAGAAAGCTTCTTCTCCCTTTCTTTCACTTTCCAGCCAGTCAGTTACCCGAAGCAATTTGCAAATTATTTCAGGCTTCTCCATCTAAACTAGCACCACTTTAATTAGTTTCCTCTTGATTTCTTGCCACAATTAGAGTAATATCATTCTGATTGCAATATATCTTTCAAAATGCACTTTGAACAAACCTTCTAAAACTGCCAAGATTTCTAGAATTTACAGGATGAAGTCCATACTCTGCACCATGCTTTTCAAAGCTCCCTCCAGCTGTATATCCCAGCATTCTTCTGCATCTTTCTAGTCTTGCCTTACTCGACTTTTTAGTGCACCCCTCATGGCTTCATGCTTTTATTTTCTTAGGATATCTTTCTCTTCCTACCAAATTATTCAAGGTTCAACTAATAGTTTTCTCTGAGAATACAGATACAGCTGGAAGTTCTTTCTGGGATGCCTTCTTTGGTCTGTCTTCAAGTAATTGAAACATAGCCTGTTAAAATATTGCTTACTTGCCTTTGTTCAGCACAAAGTTATGAGCTTCTTTATTGAATATAAGAAGTTTGTCATTTTCATCTGGTCTGGAGTCTGGCTTGGAGCAACCACTTAAGAGAGGTGCACTGATTGTTAGCATTCTCTTTGCTCAGCATTGAGCCTAATTTCTCTTCTTGGTTTAAACAGTACATTAGATTCCCCATTTTATCCCCAAGACTTATTCATAAGTCTTTTTGCCATAAACATTATACCCAGCTTGTTAATGGCAATGTTAAGCTTTTTTATTTAAAAGCAATATTAGGCTTCACTCACAAAATCATCTGGGGCGAATTGAAGCCTATTCTTGCAAAAATAAACTAATAATGGAAGTAGTGGTATATCTTTGGCTGAAGCTGTTGAAAATGTATGACGTTATTTGGAACAGCCCATTTATAAGTAGATATTGGCAACACCCCAAGTATCCGTATTACTAATAATATGTTTGGTAGACAGTTGGTAACTGGTTTGCAAACTTAGTTGGAAATAGCTTTTTGAAATTAAGGGCTTTTGATGTCAAAGGAAGAACTTAATGAAACTAAATTATTTTCCTCAAATATTCTGTTTTCCTATTAAGAAAAGTGTGAGTGGCAATGAAAACCCAATTAATTCAAAAATAGTTGTTTATTACTAGATTTTAGAATTGTAACCACATTCTATTAGACTAGTCACAGACCTAAGTTCATTTTCTCAAGGAAGGTTCTAGGGAAAAAGTATAAAATATGTGACTTTTATCTTTGTCAGTGTCATAAGTCCCCATTGCAGTATCCCTCCCGTCTCAAAGTGCCTCCTCCTCATAAAATTCCCGACGTCTCCAGGCACCCAGACTACATTTCTGAAGGGAGACTAAATGGCACAGGGACCAGTGTGATAAGAGTCATCAAAGATTGAGGGGACTTTTTTTCACTATACTTTCTATTTAAACATGGGACTCTAAGGCCAAAAAACCTTTAGGATCCAAGGGATTTATACTCAAATGTATATTTTAGACTCTAACTAGAAACTGGTGGAAATGTTTTCACTTGGGAGACTGGGGTGAGAAGAGGAAATGATTTAATTCTGGCTGAATTATAACATCTACTCATAAGACCAGATATATCGCTACCTGGAAAACATATCAGAACTTCTCTAAAGATGGTCCTTTAGCTTGCCTTTTAAAAATTACTTATATATTTTTTCAAGATAGAGTAAATTAGCATTAAATGATGTGCTGCTGAGCACCAAAAATAACTTTGAGCAAGTAACAAGTAAATGTAACTCATGAGGTGACAAGCAAGGGATCAGCGAACAGGTAACAAAAGTTTTATAGATTTTTCAAAAGGACAAAAAAAAATAAAGTTCTGAAGAATGTTTTGACTCCAAGAGGTGTCCACTGGTGCTTACTTAAACACATACTTGGGAAGAGGGGTACAGCTTGGCAGCGGGGAGGCATGAATAGCTTTTGAACACATCTATACGGTTATTTTAAGCCATAAGCCTCATTCATTGCTGCTTCAACTCATTTTAAAAAAAGCAAAGACAGATGACATTTAAAGTAAGATAAATGATAAAGGGGCAGTATTTTGAATCTATCATCGACTGTTTCCTATGCTTATAAGCCACAAATTTTGGAGTGGGAGTATAATTATTAGAAGATTTTTATGTTTCTCTTCATTGAGCTGAGGATCAATAGCATATGAACCGAAGAGAGAGTTTTGCCAGAGTTAGAGAGGTTTAATATATATCAACTTGCTGAGCCCTGGTGGAAATCTGAATTTATATAAAGTAAAAAGAAAGAAAATGCTATTCTTTAGAATTGTATTTGTGTGGGGGACACTTGTTAATAAATTATGGATTAATTCAAAATTCTTTAACTGATAAATAGATCTTTAGATTCTGCTCTCATGAAGTAGTTTTTAAGGCAGATCTATGTCCTCTTAATCTTTGTAACACCAATCTTCAGCAAAATGTCTAGCATGTAGTGGGACTCAGTAAATATTTCCTACATAAATGATGAAATCCATAAATTGCATTGATTTAGGTTGCTAATAATAAGGGTGAAATACTTACTGAGTGATTACTATATACTAGACATCAGTACTAGCACTTAGAACAACGGTTATCTGGGTAACATCTTTCTTACTCCCTATGGCAGCACTATGAGGTAAGCACAATCATGATCCTCAGATTCAAAATAAGGTAAATGAGATACTAAGAGATGAAGTAATTTGTCCAACTAGTGAGTGATGAAATCACACACAGACAGATTGATTCAAAATTCCTATGCTTAGTCACCATGTCACATGTTTTCTGAATCTTCTGGTGTCTTTTTTTGATACTCTTACTTTCCAAGCTCTTAAGGAGTGACTTTTAAGTGATAAACATTGTTATAAATACTGAGGTTATAATAATTAACCAAACACAAAGGTCCCTGCTTTCATTAACCTTATTATATTGGGGAGAGAAATGGAGAAGAGACACAAAATAAATAAGCGATTAAAAGAAAGTTAAAGCAGAATAAAGAGCACATAGTGAGACCATACTGTTTGGTATTTTAGGTAAGGAGCCAAGTAAAGCCATTCAGTTCAGTTGGCATTTGACCACAAACATGAAGAAAGGAGGAAGCAATTTACACAAATATGTCAAGGGAAATTTTTGTAGCGGGGGGACAGCAGCCAGTGCAAAAGCACTGGGGCAGAACAGCAGTTGGCATCTTCAGAGAAGACTGAAGTGGCCAATGTGGCCAAAATCAATTAGAAAGAAGTTAAGGAGAAGAAAGTGAGAGCAGAGCTATGCCAGAAGGAGGCCGAGGACCTTATGGGCCAAACAAAGACTGGATTTTATTCTGAGTAGGTTAGGGAGCCATGGAGGGCTTTGAGGAGAGAAGTGAACTGATTTTAAAAAATAAACACACAGAGAAATATCTGTTGATGTTATATAGACAATAGACCATTCGTTACAGATTAAATAGAAATATGAAAAATATATCTCCAGGAAGATTATAGAATTAAAAATTTTATTTCTATAACTCAGTGTCTGTCAGGCCTAATGTTTTAAGCCAAGATGAACACTATAGTATGATTCAATGTCTAAAATTCTATCAAGCAGACAAAATTGAAAAATAATGTTTAGTAATATAAATATATACAAAGTGATAAACCAGTGAAGAACACCATGGAAGTAAAAACAAACAAAAACCTCAATAAGGTTGTTACTTCATTGCAATATATACAAATACAGGGCAAGGTGGATATGATTAAGGAAAGACATGTTAGAAATTCTAAATTACTGAAAATATTCTATTTCCTTGCAGATAATTGGTACATGGGTATTCATTTCATCATTTTTCTTCTTTGAGTCTGTGGTATATTTTTCACTACTTTTTAATTTAAGAATGGTTGGTAGGGTAAGAAGACAATGGGGAAAGTATAGACAATCTTTAAACAATCTTCTGAAAGAGAGAAGAGAGAGTGGTAAGAAGAGAACATAAAGTCAAAACAGTTTGTGTAAGATGAAAGAGACTGTTTCAATACACTGAAAAGGATCTAGAAGAGAGAGCATGAGTACAGATCCGGGATAGACAGAGTAACAAACAGAAGCAGATGGAAGGAGGACAGAAATCAAGAGAAATTTGCATGTATTCTTTTTTCTTATCTATTAATTGACAAAATTCCTTTCACATAGATACGTGTGTTGAAATGCCTAAGGACATAAATCAAACCATTTTTGGGAGGAAAGTATAGACTTAAATGTTTGGGAGGAAAATATAGACTAAACTCAAATGTTCAGGTCCCTTGTGTTATATTTTTTCATTTCTCCTTTTTAAAATCTTTATTACAGAACTTTTTAAGCAATTACTATAGTAGACAGAATAAATATAATGAATCTCCACATATCCATTGTCCAAATTCAACAACTATCAACAAATGACAATTTTGTTTCACCTACAATCCCATTTACTTCTTCCTCTCCCATATTATTTTACAGCAAATCCTGGATAGCATTTCATTTAATCTGTGAACATTTCCAAATGCATCTCAAAAACATAAGTATCCTTAAAAAAACATATCTACAGTGCCATCACCACATCTTAATACATTAAAAGTACAGATCAGCTAAATCTTTGACTTTGATAAGACCCCATCAGCTCTCAGCCACCAAATCTGCAGGTTTTCCCAAACGTATTCTATTCTCTCCTATTGACCTTTTTCAAAATAGATGAATATGTTCTTCCAATTCTTCCATTTCTGTTCTGAGTCACAAGTTATTCAAGTTAACATATATTCCAGGTAATCAGTAGTTCTAGACTCATTTATCAATTAGAGCTTCATTACAATAATAATTAGAATAACATTTCATAGGAAGGACTAAACAAAAATTGAAAAAAAAAATTTTAATATTTAAAATATTCAAAAAAAATTTTTTTTAAATATCCAAGTCTTTTCTAAAAAATTTACAGTAGACATGAAATTTTGAGTGTTCATTGTGTACTCAGTGCAGAAAAAGAACTCAGTACATGCACAGAGAAGCATGTCAAAATTGTTCAGTTTGTTCCCAGGGCTCTGACACCAGCTGACTTAGATTAAATAGCAGTGAGCTGGAAAAGCATTCTGGGTATTGGTATGCAAATGAGTTCACCAAGCATTTCTTCCTATGGCTTTGGAATTCCCACAGCCACAACTACATGAAACATATATTTTAAAATTGCATTTTAGGCAAGTAAATACAATGCTAAAACTGTCCTTTTCATAAACCAGAAATGATCCCAATGAACATAAAAATATTTTCTAAAAGGAAAAAAAGTAATTTTTAAAAGATGGGATTTTTTTTAAGTGTTTTTGAAGATACATGGGAGCACACATATCAAGCATAATCATTCATCCACAATTGCGGCCTCAACACATTGTAATGGTTTTCTCTGAATTAAGCCATTTCTATTTAGGTATTGTTAAGGAAGACTGTAATTGGCATGTGTACAAAGACTCTGAAGATCAATGATTGTTTGGACAGTGAAAAAACATTGTTCACAAAGCCTCTGGAGCATCGGTTTGGCTTTTTAAATAAGTACTATCTCAAGCATTTAATTTTATGAGAAACTAATAGTGCTCTGAAGCAATAACTAATTTGGAAAAAAGAAGGAAGAGAAAAAAATTCCAGCACAAAAATTTGCATAGAGAATTTTACAATATATTTATATTGGACACCTTACTGTCAACTCCTCTTACCCTGAAGAGAATGAATTATAGTAAAGGCATCTCTGGCTCAGATGAAATGTTACTGCAGCAATGCTTTAGTAATGTGACAGAGCTTCTTGATTTTTCTTAGTATTTAATTCCACCTCCTTCCTACTCTCTCCTGCCCTTAAATAAAGTAATACTCATTCTAAAATTATAAACTGAAATGCAGAATGCAAGCCATTCTTTTTCTTGTGTAAGCCAAGATCACTTTGCAGTATATCCCTGCAGGGGACCTAACAGGGAATTTCCAAAAACATTAATGTATTCAGAAGAAATGTCAAAATAAAGAAAGCCTGTAAACATTGTCTGTGGGAAGCTCTTTTGTGCCCTTCCCGAATGCAAAATGAACTCTCATTTTCCCACAGAAGTAGGATCTGTTTCTGCCATCTAGTGACAATAAGGCCAATGGGTGCTTAGGAAAGAAACACATTTTCTAAATAGGTTTAACAAATCAATCCAAAAACAACTAGGGTTTTATACATACACACAGTCACAAAGGCACACACACACACACACACACACACACACCCCTTTAGAAAGGAGTCTTTAATAGGGTACCCAGTGTGTAAGGGTGTCCAGATGTTCCTGGTTTATCTTTGAAATAAGAAAGCAAACAGATAACCGTACTTATTACATGCATGATGCTTTTAACTTTGTCAAATCACTTTCCACATATGTTAATTTGTTCATTACAAGAGTCCAAGAGGCAGTTTGAGCACTGATTGGGAGTGTGAGTTCTAGAATTCAAAGCTTACTTGCTTCCATATTTGAAATCTTGTTAATGCCCATCCAAGTATAGGATTCCGACTTTTGTTCACTGGCTATATCTCATATACATCCATGTAGTATGTGAGGTTACATGACTGCATTATGATGAAAGCAAGGAAGTGAAAAATTAGCTTTCTTTCCAAAGTTCGGATTACTGAACTTCACAAAAAGTATATCTGTAAGCAGATTAGAATGATTTGATGGCAAAGACCCCTGTAGTTACGGAAGCTTAGGGGAGAGGGTCATGACCTGGAGGACAACTTACTACTTTTTAGAGATTTTGGTTCCCCAGCCAACCTCAAAATTTGGGATTGAAAGATTAGGGAAAAAGGAAATAAAAGCAGTACATTATTACTTGCTTTTTTTCCTACAGTATTGCTTATTTGTCTCCTCACTCTTACCTAGCAAATAAAACATAACCTCTTTATTTAGGTCAAACTTTTCTTTTCCAGGTCAAAGAAGATGGGAAAATACAATGAAGGGAGAGATGGCCCTTTCTAAGAATATGTAAATGTAAATTCCACCCACAGACATAGGAGAGAAGGCTGAATATTTAGACACAGGTGCAGGCCAGTGGAAGGGCCTTGTGGAAATCTTTTCTTCTCTCTACATTTTTTTTCTGATACAGTGTCACACTCTGTTGCCCAGGCTAGAGTACAGTGGTGTGAACACGGCTCACTGCAGCCTCAGCATCCTGAGCTCGAGTGATCTTCCTTCCTCAATCCACCCAGTAGCTGGAATCACAGACATACCATCACAACCAGATAAGTTTTTAATTTTATGTAGACATAGGATCTTGCCACGTTGCCCAGGCTAGTCTTGAACTCCTGGGCATGAGTGATCCTCTTGCATTGGTCTCCCAAAGTGCTGAGATTACAGGTGTGAGCCACCATGCCCAGCCACCTCTCTCCACTTTTTATGTTTACATATCTCTGCTTTCCAGACAATGTTCTCCTGATTTTTATTCTATGTCTATGGCTGCTCATTTTCATATTCTTTACATATTTTCTCTTATCTCCCCAACCCTTCCATGTTGGAATCCCAGAAACACATTCTTTGGACCTTTTTCTCTTTTCTATCTATCCTTACTCCTACAGGGATCTTATCCAGCTTCATTACCTTCAGTACTATCTTCAATACTATGCAATAACAATTCACAAATTTGTACCTACAGCCAAAAAATTTCCTTAACATCTAGATTTGTATCTCTTCATTAAATTCCCCATCTGAAAATATAAGTGGCACCTCAAAACAAATATATTCAAAATTGAGTTCCTTAATATTTCTACCAAAACATGTGTTTCCATCCCATTTCCAGTGGGCATTCCATCTTTCTGGTTGTCCAAACTATTCACGTTGTTCATGAAGGTATAATTTAACCCTATCAATGTAGCTGGGCCTGAGACTACCACTGGATTTTCCAGTTAAAGTAGCCAATAACTTCATGTCATTTGCCACCCACTACTATCTCTACTACTATCCTTCTATATGCTTAGCCAACATCTCTTCGTCATTTTGATCACAGACTGGAAGTTTTATCCTTTGAAAAGCATTATTTGATCTCACAAGATTGGGTCGGGCATCCTTCTCATATGATGTCAGACATAAACTTGCACACTGATGCTGTGTTGTAGTGCAGATAAATTGTTTACTTAATTGCAAAAGCATAGATTATATCTGTGTTCTTCATCATTGGCTATCTTTTGAAAAGTGCGTATTATAAATTCAATTAATTTTGTTTTATTATTCCATAATTATGAATCTTAAATATAACTTTTTAATCTATCTATATGTTAATTTAAATGCCGAAGGTGGACGGGGCACAGTGGCTTATAATCCCAGCACTTTGGGAGGCCAAGGTGGGCAGATCACCTGAGGTCAGGAGTTCAAGACCAGCCTGGTCAACGTGGCAAAACTGCATCTCTACTAAAAATACAAAAATTAGTCTGGCATGGTGGTGTGCACCTGTAATCCTAGCTACCTGTGAGACTGAGGCAGAAGAATTGCTTGAACCGAGGAGGCAGAAGTTGCAGTGAGCCGAGATTGTGCCACTGCACTCCAGCCTGGGTGACAGAGCAAGACTTCGTCTCAAAGCAAAAGAAAGCAAACAAACAAACAAAAACTAAAGTCACAAGTAACAAAAATTTTAATTCAAATGTTTTAAACAATTAAAAAAATTATCATTTTATATTACAAGTCTCTAGCAGCAATACAATTCCAGGATCAATATAATCAGAAGTTTACCCATATCATCAAAGATTTTAGGGTGTTAGATTTGTCCCCAAAATGATACACTCATAGTCATAAAGTAACTTGAGTAGATTGAGGCATCATATCTAAACATGACAACATTTACAGGAAGAAAGACAGTATTTCTTTCTTAAGTCTCCCTTTAAGACTGATGGAGCGAGAGAACATTTTTTAACAGTGTCCTCAGACTATCTTTCATATATCAATGGCCAGAATTGGCCATTCCTAAACTTATTCCCGGCAAGAAGCAACAGAAACACTTTGCCTTGGAGTAATCATTAGAGTGGACTATTTAAGCATCAACTACCATATCATAACTTTTAAGTCTGAATTGTCTCAATCTGACCAAATATGTAATAGTAAGATACCTTTCCAAGATCCATAGCCAGAAGTTAAATTACTGAGAACATCAACTCCAACTCTCAGTGGCTTGCATAAATTTATTTAAATAAGCAGCTCAGTTTACTAAGGTGACAGCTCTTGTATCTCCGCTGCTCCAAGGTCTGAAATGTGAATGAGTCAAATACATGAATGACTCCATTTTCCAAGTGTAACTACTAGGTTTTTTTTTACATTTTTTTTTAATTTTACTTTAAGTTCTGGGATACATGTGCAGAACGTGCAGGTCTGTTACATAGGTATACATGTGCCATGGTGGTTTGCTGTACCTATCAAGCCATCATCTAGGTTTTAAGCCCTGCATGCATTAGGTATTTGTCCTAATACTCTCCCTCCCCTTGCCCCCCACCCCCTGACAGGACTTGGTGTGTGATGCTTCCATCCTTGTGTCTGTGTTCTCCTTGTTCAACTTGGAACCAACCCAAATGCCCATCAATAATAGATTGGATAAAGAATATATGGCACATATATACCACGGAATACTGTACAGCTATAAAAAAGAATGAGTTCATGTCCTTTGTAGGGACATGGATGAAGCTGGAAGCCATCATTCTCAGCACACTAACACAGGAACAGAAAACCAAACACCACATGTTCTCACTCATAAGTGAGAGTTGAACTACTAGCATTTTTCTGGTCTATATCTACCTATAGAATTCAGTGTGTAGGACTTCCATACTGGAATGCATGTGCCAATTCCTCTGCGATCTGCTCAGATCTCTCTTGATAGCTGCTGTCTTGGTATAGAAGTGGAGAGGTGGCAGACAGGAGAACAATACTCTGCCTACCTTACAGATTAATGCCTGCATGGTAGAAGATGATGGTCAAGGGGCTCTAAGAGAGAGAGGACTACATTTCAATGAATTTAAAATAAAACAGAGAATTAAATAGAACTCAATCAAATGTATGGAATAAATATAATAAACTCAATTAAACATATAAGATTTTAAAGGAGGCCTACTCATCTACAACATTTTCTAAGCCTCAATGGGCAGAGCTACTCAAACTAGGGTAATGGGCATTCCTGATATCAATAGCCTATTTTTATCCTAAAGCCATCTTTCTCTCTACTCTCAGGTTCACCTAAAATATTTCACAAGGATTTCCTATACAGATGACTAACAGTTTTTGAACACACGCTATGTATAAAGCACTGGGTCACACACATTATGTTATTTAATTCACATAACCATATGACATGGACATGCATATTTTCATTTTACTGACAGAAACTGAGGCCAAGAAAAATGGAGTTATCTTTACAAGACTACCAAGTAATTGGCTGAGCCAAGCTATGAACCTATGTCAATCAATCTTATAAAAACTCCCATTTGGTAAAAAATGGAATTTTATGGAATTTAAAAAATTTATTTCATACCTAATTCCAAAATTGGGTCTCCTACTTACAAAAACTTTGTCAACTCCTAGTGTATAGGATTAAGAGTACTATAAAGACAGCTGAAGTTTGTTCAGTAACTGTTATCAGTCAGGCATAATAGTTTATGTTGTGATAATAAACAACAGAAAGTTTCTTGCTTGTTCCCTTGGAAATAATACTAAGCATCTGAGCTTACATGTCATTATCCAGAGTAATTCTGGTGACTTTGCTTACTTTAAGGAAATGAAAAGTCATAATCCTTTCTGCATGTCCATCCACATGAAGCAGATATCCAGAAGTATTGGTGAACATTAGGGACATCTATGAATTAACCACTTGGACAATCTGTGCTCTTTATTTCTTTGAAGGTGGATTCATGGAGTTGAGGAGCAACCTCTCCCTAGTAACATAGAAAACAGGAATTTATTTGGCCGTCTTTGCATAGCTAATTCCATCTTCCTACATCATATATTACATTTGTGGGTACTGCATTTAAATAAGGTCTGAAATGGGTCTTTCTACATATATACTCCAAATGAAATCTGTTGTCAAAAGCCAAAAATAGAAACCTTAGGGAAAAATATATATACTTAGCCTAGAAAGAATAATTTTATCATAAAAGAACCTCCTAAATAAAAGAGGCAGATACATTTATTTACCTTTATTCCTCACTTTTCTTTAAAACACTTTATATACTTTATCATTTTTGAAGTTACAAAAGAAATGTGCACATGCCGTATCATGCTAAATAATACAAATATATTAAAATGTGATTAGACAACACTTCCCCAGCTCTGCTACCTCTGTGTTATTCAATGTTAAGATTTTAGTGTGTTATTTGAGATATATCTCTGTGCTTATAATAATCTAGAGGGATTTCTCTCAACAAAATTGGTTCATGTAATACCTATTTTTCTACAACTATTCTTTTCTTTATCAAGTGCATATTTTCAGATGAGGATATATTACATTAACTGATTTATACTAATAGCTACAAAATATTCCCAATTAAAATTGTACCTTAACTTCTGCAATCATGTACCATTCATCTATTTGCAAAAATCTAGATTATGTCCAGGGTTTTGCCATTATAACCAATGGTAAAATAAATCCCATTGTATATGTTTTACATATTATCACCTTGTTTTTACAAGAATTCTTAAAAATGAAGAGGCTAAGTCAAAGATACATGCATATGTTAAAATTAAATAATGTCATGTTATTTTCCAAGTGTTTACTGTACTCACATACATCATTTATTGTTGATATGGTTTGGCTCTGTGTCCCTACCCAAATCTCATGTGGAATTCCAATCCTCACATGTTGAAAGAAGGGCCAGGTGGGAAGTGATTGGATCATGTGGGCAGATTTCTCCCATGCTATTCTCATGATAGTGAGTGAGTTCTCATGAGATCTGATGGTTTAAAAGTATGGCAACTCCCCCTTCATGCTCCCTCTCTCTCTCCTGCCGCACGTGAAGAAGGTGCTTGCTTCTCCTTCACCCTCCTCCATGATTGTATATTAGGCCACTTCAGCTTTGTGGAACTGTGAGTAAATTTACCTAATTTATAAAGTACCCAGTCTCAGGTAATTCTTTGTGGCAGTGTAAAAATGGGCTAATATAATTATCTAGCTTGGACTCTATCTCAGAGGCATAAATGATAGGTGGGTTTCTCTTGTATCTCTATAAAATTTATGACACCTAAAGATTTGCTTTTAACTTTTATTTTTGCTTACCAAACATAAATATAAGTTATCTCAATAAGTAATCCAAGGAGGGAAAATGGAGAGAACAGCTGATAAAGAGATAAGGGGTAACCAAAATTTTAGGCATTCTACTTCACTAACTAGAATATACATGAAATCATGACAATTTCTTTCTTATTTGACCAACTAAGTATAGTTCAAAGACCTCTACCTCACGACATGGGACATGTCCCAAAAGAATACTCATTTACTCATTATTTCTTTAGAGGTTGATACACATTCAAACAAAGGATACTTGTGGTAATCTGTCTGCATGAACCCTGTTAGCCTATAAGAAGATAAAGTAAAGGATCCTGTTTTAAAAGAAATTTTGCATTTATAAATCACAAGAACATTTTATCTCCTAAAATGTTTATAACTGGGTCTTAATATAATTTCAGAAGTAAAACAAGGAGAAAATCAAAATCAGAATTGTATGCCATGGATATTAACATGCAGAATGTCTTCACCAAAATGATAAATAAAATTAGGGATATTTAAGAACTAACACCAAAAAACATAATCAGAAGAAGAAAGTGTTTTCCCCCTTTATTTTTATATGCCATCATCATCAATGGTCAATTATAACAATTCACTAGAGCACTACAGCAATGAGAGTTAATTGGTAGATTTCACTTTTGTGTGGCCAGTGATCTATGGTCTGTTATGTGATCACAGGCTCTGACTCAAACCCAGGTATATCTCGTTATGTTTTCCAGGGTCTGAAGATACTTCAGGACAGTGTACAGATAGAATGATTAAAATCTACCACCCAAAGTGAAGAAATTATGTAATGATTATATAAAAAGCGTATCTTACTAAGTAAAAATAAGCAGCAATATACTCTGATCTGGTGAAGAACATCGTGTTAAACATGAAAAAATTCCTAGCTTAAATGATTAAAAGTTCAAAATCAACCTTCTACAGTTTTATGTCACTTTTACATACCGTGGTATTTTAAAATCCAGCCAAACATATTCCCTTCAACATTATTATGAAGCTACATATTGTATATTCCATTCCTAGTCTTAGATAGGATTTCCCAGAAACAGACTTTAACATAAGTCACATATGCAAGTGATTTATTAAGGAAGACTTCCCAGGAGAAACCTAGAAGGGAGTCAGGGATGCAGGGTATAGAAACAAGAAGAAGTTAAGTAACGGAAGATTTCAGGCAAGCTCCCACAGAGGGTAACTTCAGACTGATCTTGCAAGGAACTTCTGGGATGTAAGTTTATCGTAAGATTGTCCTCTCTGGATGTAGAAAGCTGGGATTTCACAAGCCAGTCAATCATTGGCTTATGTGCTCCTAAGTAGCTCCAGTAACTCGAGGGCAGTCCTCTGAAGAGAACTGCAAGTACATGCTGTTAGATGCAAAAACACACGGAAAGTGAGAAAATGGTATACAGGGATTGTAAATGGGATCTGCAGGGGTCTGAGTAAGACACTAGCAGTGCTTGCTGCAATCTCAAATATTTTTTCAACATGACCCAGAAAATTTCAAAACCAAGCACTCACTTTATCAGTCTGTAAATTGGGTTATGCTGTAGTAAAAAAACAAAACAAAAAAACAAAAAAACAAACAAAAAACCCTCAATGGCTTAAAATAAGGAAAGTTAAAATTTTTGGTCAGGATACAATTAGAAGCCAGTGGGGGCTCTGATCTGAATGAACTGATTCAAGGATTGAAGTTCTGACAGTGAACCGTCATCTTAAATGTTATCAGCTACTACTCCAGAGGATATAACTCTAGAACATTCTGCACTGGTAAGGCTCCAAAGTGACACATATTACTTTTGCTAATAATTCATTGAGTGGAACTAGTTCTATGTCCCCCTTCCTGCAAGCACAATGGGACCTGAAAGTTATGCAATAGCACAGGCCTGAGCAGTGAAAAGTTGGAAATGCTGAGTAAATTAATAACCAACATACTACCTGTTGGATTCAATTTCCAAACTGTCATTTTTGAATAAGACAAGTTTATAAATAAGTAAAAATTTTAATTTTTAAATTGAAATAAATTTTTTAATTATTAAATTAAAAATTTTCAAATTGAAATTATAAAGTCAAGGAACATGCAGGTGGCTCAAAAAGATCAAATAAGTTCTGCATTGTATTTGGTGGAATTGAATTCTGTTAAGTCACAAATTGGAAAGTAGCAGACTGGAGATCATAGTGAAACATAGAATGTTAGATAATAAAATTTAAAATATAGATATCTTTTAAAAAACTTATATTAAGAGGAATAGGAAGAAAATAGCAGAAGATCTAGAAGAAAAGATATATATTTCTCAAGAATAAAACTAAAATTTCCAAAAATCCCCATCAGAAATGAACCAGGAAGAAGGACAATAGCAGTAAACAACTTGGTATTTTACACAGATGAAAGTTCACCAAAACTACTACAGCATATGTTGTTATTATTAAGCATGTACATACATATAGCTCCTTAAATGATGAGCTATATGTATCTTCATACATATGGTGGCCAGTTTGAAAATCTACAGCTCAACATTAAGTTACGTAGTACAAGACAATGTAAGAACAAATATTGGGGACTGGATTTCCAAGGCAATATTGAAGAAGATGGTATCATGTTGAATAGAGAAAAATCTATTATTTATTTTGTAGAAGAGTTACATTTAGAGGTAAATGATTTACTAAGAAAAATGATTATATGATAGTAAGATTAGACTAGAAATATTTAAGTATATTTAGAAATCAAGTTTTAGTTAATCGACTGTCAATTAATGACAAAATTTATTCAGCATCTACTGTGTTAGGTAATATAATCTTAAACATCCAATTTCTTGATATCAGTCAAAATCTCAGTACAGAGAAAAAATATTTAGAGAAGATTATCAAGAATGTGCAGTCCATTCATACTAGAATTTAGATACATGGTGACATACTTTTTTAAAGGAAAATCTATATAATTGAAAAGAAAGTTCTTCAAATTACTTTTTATCTTCATTCAAAATAAAAATACGCCTACATTACATCTCATGAGAAAAATGAATATTCTTATATTTTAGAGTATTTATTAAAATAATACTACTGAGAATATTAGCACTTAATAGTCTACCTCTATATCTAAGTTAATTATCTGTCTCTATATGTAACTCTTCTACAAAATAATACATTTTCTTCTATTCAACATGATACCATCTTCTTCAGCATTACCTTAGAAATCTAATACTAAAATATTTATTGTAGCAGTATTGAGATAATTTACTAATTTCTCATCTTTTATATTGCACAGTGCTTTAGACTTCATTTCTTGATCCAACAAATATTTATTAAGTGCTTATTATTGACCAATGTGTATCAATTTATCTTGTTCTGGATACCTTCTACCAGGGTTAGTATCATTATCCCTCCTCTATAGGTGAAGTTATTTTCCTATATTAAAGCAGTAAATTTCAGAGCTTGTATGAAAGCAACATGTATCTGCACCTATTATCTTCCCTTGCATCTCACTAGCAAACCTGGAGTCAAGGAGATGATTAAATAATAATCTCCACCTAGGAGTTCTCTACCTAGGCCTTTCTTATCCATGATTGTATTGTTTTCATAATAAAATCAGTGAGGGAATGGAGAGTCTTGTACTTAGGAGCAACAATGCCATCAGTTTCCAAGAAGGATCAGAGGGATGTATGCTAAAGTGAAGTTCTATTTTAAAGTAGCTGAAGTTGAAGCTTTGGGACCATTTGCAGAGATGATGCTCCTCACTTCTTCTACAGATATTCTGAAATCTCTCCTTGCACCAGCTGGATCATCAAAGGGTGCTATGACTGGAACATATATTATAAATACTCCTTCCCACAAAAATACCTTTTATTGGATTGTACCATGCCAAGATAATGTTTCCAATATTTAGAAACATTACATAAAACAAAACTATGAAACTCCTTACTCTGTGATAAATATTTTCAATTTTTATTTCTTCCAACATAAAAATGTATAAAAATTTGTTTCCTAAACTTGGTTTCATGAATAGTTAATATTCATCTTCAAAGCAACTCATTTCCTTATACCTTGGAGATATTGATCACATTTCTCACGTTTGATTGGTTTCTAAAAAGCTTTAAGTCAAATTTGCGGTCTACCTTTAGCAAGTGTATAGAACTTCAGGGCAAATATTTTATGTACCAACCTCATGCTGGCTGGATTTTACTTTTTTATTACTCTCCCTTTCCTTTGGTTTTCTTACACATTTAAAATTCATTTTGTCTTGCATGCACGTTTAAAAATTATAATAATTATTGTTGTTAAAATTCAGAGTAATCGTAAATAAGTAATTAAAAATATAACACTCTGGAATTTATTTTCAAGGAAACGTATTTCAGAGCTAATAAAATTTTTTGTTGAAAAGGCTGGAAACAGCAGTAGCAACAAAATTCTTGGATAAGTCATTGGAAATAAAGAAGATAATTTTGAGCAATGCTGTTGGTAAGATAATAAATATGTAAGTCAAAGGTTTACAGATACAAATCATAGGTATAGGCTGAAAAGCAGCGTAGATAGGCTTCATGGTTTTACCAGCCGAGCCGCTGGTAGAACCAGTTTTCAACCTCTTTTGCTCCTGTGCTGGGGAACATGACTATTGATTGTGTATGAAACAAGCACACTGGAAAACTTGAACAGTAGAAAATATCTATAATTATATAAAATGCCAATGAAAGATACAGATACTGTGCACCTGATGATTGTAGATTTATTTATAAGGAGAGGTATAACCTGAAAGATCTTCCAAATGCATTTATCCCAAACCCTGTGAAATGAGGCTAAGACTCTAATAACAACAGCAAAACATAAAGTTCATGGCTTTGGACTCAACTGTAAGTTCTTGAATGATTATGTCCATATGTATATATGTACATATGTATATATAATATTTATATAATATATAATTATGTATAATGCATTAATATTATATTTTATATTTATATAAAATATAATCATTCAAGAAGGCTGACAATAATTAAGCCATTGACTTTCAGTTACTGGTGAACCGCTATGCTTCTATTAACCACTAAGTGGGTTGCAGAAATATCTCCCACACCTCTTTACTTTCATTCTAAAATCTAGAGGTCTCGATTACAAATAAACTTTCTATGTCTTTTAAAAATTCACTCAGAAATGAGAGACATTACTATTAACACATCAGAAATAATATCGTGTACCTGAACACACAGAGAAATTAGCTGCTTTGTGATCTACGATGGTTGGCATGATTTTTAACAGTGCCAAACATGAAGGATATAGACATTTACCCAGAACAGTTAACATGTTGCAAAAATGTGTTTCTCATTTTTATAAGGCATTAGTTCATAGCCTTAATAATCCATTTGACAAGCAACCATGTCTGGGCATTATCACAGCATCTAATCCAGGTACTGAACTTCCTGGAGAGAATCGAACAGAGACATCCTTATAAACCTCTCACAGCCAGGACAAGCAGGGCAGGGATGAAATGCCTATGATTTGAAGTCCAGTTACCTGAGCTGAAATCCTTTTGCTGAGAAACAGGATTCTTAAAAGGATTAATTTAGATGATATATTTAATGAACATAGCAACTGAATAAAAGCATGTGATAATATGCTTTTATTTTTCACTGTGATAAATTTTAACCTTAATAATCTGCTTATATCTTGTCCATTAAAACTTAATTTAACTTAACTAACATAAAGCATCCCTTAATACAATTTATTAAAGATTTTTATCTTAAGGCTTTTGTACCTCACTTAGATTTAAAATAATATAATAATTAAGATCATGAATTCATCAAATATTTTTATGCAAGCATGTTCATAGTTCAATTATGAAATTAAGGACAAAAAAGATTAATAGCAAATAAATGCCT
The DNA here is from genome assembly GCA_963573385.1 of Cacajao melanocephalus. Classification (NCBI taxonomy): domain Eukaryota; kingdom Metazoa; phylum Chordata; class Mammalia; order Primates; family Pitheciidae; genus Cacajao; species Cacajao melanocephalus. Next base: position 31,019 of record CAUYLG010041152.1, on the reverse strand, counting down.
GACATCTTTTATAACTATTCTTTATTGAAAATTGTATCATTCAATTCATAAAAGGGGTTTTAGAAAACCACTTTCTCAAGTTAAACCTGATCAGATGGGAACTTTTACTTACCTTAATAAATCGAATGAACAGCTTTAATTAAAAAAGCATGCTATTTCCAAAATAATGCTGAAGAGTAGATTTCTGATCAATTGTAACTGCCAGATGGGAGATTTTCATAAGCTGTTTTTAATATTTCACTTTCATGAGCACATCACTTAAATATGCTGCCTACCAATCTCAAGTACAAATGCTATTCAGAGCATTAAAGTAATGTAATAACTTAAGTACTTTTTTGTAATTTTTGTTTATAGACTTTAAATATAAGGCATGAAATTCAATAATTGAATTAGCACAGCTCTTTATCAAATTGCTCCAAGTAAATTTCCACAGTAAGCACATTGACAAAGAATTACAATGTACCTGGTTAATAAGTTAAAGTTGTGCCGAGATGATAATTTGACAAGTGTCATGGATGAATACAGTGAGAAAAAATAATGTGCATTTTCCATAAGATTTTTTATATTAAGTTTTATAAAATTAAGTTATGCTGATATTTATAATTGAATATGTTAGCTCTAGTATAAAAGAGAGGGGGAGAGTATCACTTATTTGCAACATTTTATATTTGTTTAAAAATAACGTTTTGCTTTTTACAAAAGAATTCTGACATTCATCATTTTATCTAATTCTCAAATATCCCAGAGATGTAAGGAAGCTATTACTTACTCCATTTAATAAGTGAGAAAATTGGAAAACAGCGATTTAAGGCTTTGCCAAAGACAAAACACTAATTAAATAATCTAAGTCTGGAGTCTCTCATCATGGTGTTCTGTTTTCACCACGTATCCCACAGTTATGTAGAATGAAAAGGGCTGAATTTCACTGATTCCCCAGTTAAATGTGAAAAGAATTAGAACCTAGAAGGAAAGAATGAGAAGAACTCATTTTTTACTTTCCCTTAAAGTTCCTCACAAAGCCAGAGCATGTGATTATTTTTGCTTCTTTACTCATCAAGAGGAAAAATAAGCAGCAAGAACACTAGTTTCAAAGTGATCAATAAAATATCCATAACAGGATCTTTATGGGCCAGTGTCATTTCACATCAGATTAAAATTAGATGCCTTGCTTATCTATAGCTCAGGACTGGGCTGCATACCCTTTATTTTATTTTGGCTTCATTATTAGTCGTGCTCTCATTTTTGCAAGGAAAGTTGTTTTTAAATTTCCTTGTGAGATTCAAACAGGGGTTTAGAGAATTTGCAGAATCAGTTATACAGCATTCCCAACAGATCCATGATTTTGCTTTCTGTGGTTTCAGTTACCCACAGTCAACCACAGTCCAAAAACACTAAAGTATTTTAAGAGAGAGAGACCGCATTAACATAATTTTTATTGCAATATGTTGTTATAATTGTTTTATTTTATTATGAGTCACTGTGTTAATCTCTTACTGTGCCTTAATTAGAAATTAAACTTTATCTTGGGTACATATATACAGGAAAAATTATAGTATATATAGGGTTTGGTACTATTCACAGCTTCAGGCATCCACTGAGGGTTTTGGAACATATATCCTGTGCAGATAAGGGAGGACTCCAATATGAGAGATTTTAGAATTTAGCAGCCACAGTGAGGAACAGGATCAGGAGATCAGAGTATAACATGCAAACACAATTAGGAGAGAAGTCATTTAGAGATGAGAACATCTTCAAAAACATGGATCTATTCTATGTCTAGAAGGAAGGTTTGAATCTGTAAGTTCAGATCAGGAGTATGAATTTCTGTTCCTCTGTTCAGACCAAGGAATAATTTTAAAATTCTTGATGGCAATCCCAGAGAAGACCAGAGTGAACAAATGCAGTTAAATAGACAGTCAATCAGCATCAACAATATCAAACTTCAAATATCATTTCAATACTTTTATGGCAAAATATCTATGCCAAACACTCTGCTCACCATTCTCATATATGTTATCTTATTTAATCTTTTTAATATCCTTATGGGGTAAATAACAATATTTTTATTTTACAAATGAGGAAACCAAGATCCAATTATTTGAAGTAATTTTTCCCGGTAATAAAAGGTATAGGCAGGATAATTCCTAGGTTTTTGAAAATCAGTGTATTTATGCTGAACTTCTGGATGTATCTCCACAGTAGAAGAGACTTTAATATAAGACCTATGAGTACATTCTGCAAAAATGAGGCAAACTCCTCTTTGAGAACATGGATGTAACATGCCAAGAATTACAGTGTCCCAGGGTATCAGGAACTTATCATACTGATTGTCTCTGAAAAGAGGGCTATGGTATCTCTCCCTCATTCCTTTCATGGCATAAAAAAAACTAACCTGAAATTGATGGTCTTCATTCTGATTCAAAAAGACAGTTTGATTACTGCCTCGTGACTCATGCTCCAAGACTATTACAACGTGAAATACTTTTTAGTAAAGTCTTTGCAAAGCATTCTCACAGTAAATATACTTAAAATTTTTATACTTTTTATAGTGAAAACACCTCCTATTGTGACTACTTCAATCAGTAGCTTGATCGCAGACTTGGCGAGTGTATAGGCAGTTGTTGTACCAGGATTCTGTGAAGAGAGAAATTAAGGAGAACATTATTAATTGCCTCACCATTTTGCTTCCAGCTGTCTTTTACAGGCAATGACAGAAGGATAAGAAAGGTAATTTTCTTGGTGAAAGTCAGTAAATTGCCTTTTCATTGAGAGAAAAGTTAGGGATGAAATTATCAAAGAGTGCAGTGACTGTGAAGTCTCAGGCTAGGGTACAGCTTATATAAAGTCTGCTAAATTATCTTGCAAGGATTATAAATCCAGGCATTGGAAAGTAGTAGTTTCGTTTGGGAAGCCCAGCTTCTGTGAGTCTGGAGGGCTGAGACAGTAAGTACCTCCACAGATTGTCATATAAATAACCTAACTAAGGTTAACGTTTGCCTTGGAAGCTAGAGTAGAATTGATTCTCAAGTTAGTTCCTTTTTCCTGAAAAAGCAGAAGCAAGATGGTGATGTTACAGGAAAACTTTTTTAAAATATGAAAAATTTGATGCAGAGTGCAAAAGAGTGGCATCTGATTAAAATGAGTCTTTACTGCATTACTTAAGTGGATTAAAGGTCAAAGTTTATCACTACTATGAAATATTCTCCTATAGCAAAAACTTAACATGGTTAGGATATCTGACACAAACTACTAATTGTTCACAAGCCCTCCTTTCTTCCTTCTTGGCATACCAGCTAACTACATTCCTCACTCTCCCCTGCTGTTAGGTGGGGCTGTGTGATGTTTCACAAATAAGGCAGATAAAAATTCCCAAGGTAGCCCCTGCCTCATGCTCTTATTTTCCCTGACCTGTCAGCCAGATGCAGAGGAGGCATTTTGGATCCTAGGAATCCTAGAAATGGCAGAGTCACTAAGTCAAAGAAATGTGAGTCCCCCCAACCCATACTTAACTGAGACATAAGCAAGAAATAAACTCTCTGTGATTTAAACCACAGTAATTTGGGGTGCATTTGTTTTGCATAGCAACCTCTGACCTGACAAATACAGCAAAAGAGTATCACTTTTATCACCCTACAACTGTAGTTTTCAATGCTCCCAACTTCCTTAATCTCCACATCTCTTATGTTTTAGGAAACAAACTTTATGTGCTTTCTCACATTCTCTTGACCACCTTTTTTTGTTCTCTCCTGGTCAAGTCCACATTCATATTAGGTCACTGGTTTACCTTTGGAGTTGGATGCAATAGTCCATAATACAAGGGGACTTACTTTCTGAATGGTACTGACAAGCCAGATTATATAAGCCATCAGTATAGGGGTAAAACACTCTTCATAAGATTTGACCAATAGGTAACGTGAGATGGGAGAAAGCTGGGAAGACACATTTCTCCTCCTTTCCCTCTCCTAGCTATGATTCATTCTTATCACATTTCCGAACAAGTTCTATGTGTTGAGTGAACACATGCACTATCCAACTGGCAGTATCTCTTAGTGACTCATCATGCAATGGTGACCAGTGTTGTAACATAAGGCATTAAATTTATCTGCAACTTCCTTGCTTTGCTTCTGTTTTTCATTTTCATTTCAGTGGGCTTGCATCTTCAATAAGATAATAGCACCTTAATCCTTACCTCAGGCTCTGCTTTTTAAAGAATTGAGCTAAATCATCTTATTTGCAGCATTATTATTTAAGTATCTAGTGTCTTATGTTCTTGTCCTCCCCGAAGCCCCAACCTGAGAAATCCTTATCCAAGATCCTACGATCACATAAAGTTTTAGACAACAATAATTATAATCTCATGCACAATGACACAAAAGCTCTAAATATAGGAATACTGAATTTCTCACATAAAACATTTACAGAGAATCCTAATGATCATCAGGATCAGTGCAAGGAAGTACAAGACTTGTCCTCTGCCTTTATAAAGTCCTGTTTAACAGGCTACAGGTTAGTAAAAAGATCATTGGACACAGTGAGACATGTTATAATACAGGTATATGTGTCAGATTTTATGGGTGACAAGCTGGATAGATTGTTACAGGAGTCTTTCTCGTGTGTCTAAAATCATATTAATAGATAACTAACCAGAAATCCCAGGTAGATTTTTTAAGGCAAATATCATAATTAGATATTTGAGCTACATACTTTATTTAATTACTGTTCTTATTGGTCTCTTTCCTATCTATTTACTTTTACCCAGCATACAGTCCTCATCTGACTAGGCAAACTCTTTGAAGTTCAAGCACGTACCATTATTTCTGCCTTAGGGAAGTTTTAAAATGAGTTATCTTTTCTTAGCATGTAGTTGAACACAAGAAAAAAATTAAAAGAGCCTAGAATTAGGTATTAACTTTATAATTTCATTATGTTGTTTAAATTCCCTGAAGATCAGAAATAACTATATTCAAAATTTAAAGGAGACATATTTCAAAGTCAAAAATTGTCCATGTGCTTTTTATCAGAAGCATTTGTTCTCTTTTACCAGTTCAGATGACCAATAGCTTATACATATAAAAATGAAAAGAAAATAATGCATCTGTGAGATCTCTTCTTTTTCAGGCCATCTTCTGATTATTTTACATATTTTTTTCATTTAATTATTACCATTGTCTCATAGTGTAGGTTATATTATCCCTATTGTCTAGAGAGTCTCAAAAGATTAAACTTTGCATAAAATCACATAACAAATCAATCATTGGGACATACTTCAAACTCAAGTTTTTATATCAAAGTTCACCTAGAACATTAAAAAGGACATATATTAACAATTGTAGGCTAAAATACTTCTGAAATGCAAAAGTGCCTGCAGTAGTTTGTTGAGGCATACTCTTGGAATAAATAGGGTAACATAAAATATAAAAAATACTATTTTATTAAGTTATATCCTTCTGATCATTCAACTTTTGAAAACAAAGGAAGTGAGGCATAGGTCTCTCAGTAAAAAATTCTGGCATGCTTAATAAAATAACCAATATTATGTTAATGAACACAAAATATAAGAACATTCTTCTTTCAGTGGGCATTTGACAACTTGTAAGGGAAATCAGGCAGCTGAGTCACAGCATAGTAAATTATTTAAACTTCAAATATATTCACCTCACATCATACCGTGAAACAAATTCCAGATGTGTTGAAAAGTAAATTTGGCTGAAAATTAAGTCAAAGAAAAAATAAAATTATATTGAATATTTATCAAACTTCTGGTAAGAAATGATTTTCAATGCTTAGAATATGTAAAGAATGCACAAAGGAAAGTATCAGTGAATGCTATCATAACATTTAAAAATGTGAATATAAAAAATTAAAAAGCTAAGCTGAGAAATTTTCCAAAAAATGTAGCATTGGTTTAATAATTTCATTCTATTTTTATGCATGTGGAACATTAAACTCCTGATAGAAAAGTCACTAACAATATGACAGATAAATGGATAAGATTTTATACAGAGAATTGACATTTAAAGAAAACAGAATTATCAAATATATATTTGAAAATGTAAGAACTTCCTTGTACCAGAAAATGTAGATTAAAGCAAGTGCCAGTTGACATACGGAACTACAAAAATAAATAAGTAAATAAATACCTAACATTCTGGTGAAAGTGCAGTGAACTTAGTATCCCATTCACTCTCGATGACAACATACATGAGTATAATTCTTCTAGAAAGCAATTTGACAAATACCTTGTCAAAGGCATCACCAATCCTTGGAATATAGCCTAATGAAATCAGCCAAAATACTGAAAAAGTTAAACATACGAAGGTGCAGCATTACACTAAGAACAATCTGAAGCACCCCAGTGTCTAGTAGTGGGGGAAGGTTCTAGTACATTATCCCTGAGCCACTAGATAAAATTTATGGCTGTTTTTAGACTATTAATTGTAATTACTGTTAAAGAATGAAGACAATTATAATACTTAAAATATTTATTGATGCAACATAATATGGATGTGTTTATTATAAGTATACATTTTAAATTATTTCTAAATAACTGGAGTGGGTGACATTAAAATCCTAATAGTAGTTGAATTTGAAATTCACTTTTAACATTTGTCCTACTTTCATAATTTTATTTTTAAAATTTTCTCTGGGGCAGGGTTCTCTACATCTCTGTGTGTGTGTGTGTGTGTGTGTGTGTGTGTGTGTATACACATACATGTATGTATATATTTTTGAGACAGAGTCTTGCCCTTTTGCCCAAGTTGGAGTGCAGTGGCATGATCTCAGCTCGCTACAACCTCTGCCTCTCGAGTTCAAGCGATTCTTATGCCTCAGCCTCCAGAGTAGCTGGGATTACAGGTGCCTGCCACCACACCTGGCTAGTTTTTGTATTTTTTAAGTAGAGACAGAGTTTCACCATGTTGGCCAGACTGGTCTCGAACTCCTGGCCTCAAGTGATCTGCCCACCTCAGCCTGCCAAATTGCTGAGATTACAGGGTGAGCCACCATGCCCAGCCTACATCTATATATTTTCAAAGAGGTTACATATTGAGACTGTGTTAGAAACTGATATGCCAAATATTGGGATAAGAAATAGTATAATCAAGATGAATAGTGACAAATAATAAAGGTCAAAACATAAACACTAGACCAGGTGTGGTGGTTCACACCTATAATCCCAGCACTTTTGGAGGCCGAGGTGGATGGATCACGTGAGGTCAGGAGTTCAAGATCAGCCTAGCTAACATGCTGAAACCCCATCTCTACTAAAAATACAAAATTAGCTGGGCATGATAGCATGCACCTGTAATCCCAGCTACTCGAGAGGTTAAGACAGAAGAATTGCTTGAACCCAGGAGGTGAAGGTTGCAGTGAACTGAGATAGCACCATTGCACTCCAGCCTGGGTGACGGAGTGAGACTCTGCCTCCAAAAACAACAACAACAACAACAACAACAACAAAAACCATGAACATAGCCTTTTAACTAGAATCAGTAATAAACATTTGGTAAGTATTGACTTTTATCAGCAGGATTTAAATACACTTGTTGACTTCAGTATGATATAAATCTGGTGAGTAAAGGAATTATCTAAATTGAAGAACATAATTAGGACCAACCTTTAAAATTCAGAAGGCATCACTATCAGGTAAACACAGCATTGTGATGCATGCAGTCACAGTTAAGTCATACCTAATAACATAGATGATTTATGTTAAATTCACTTATACTGTCTAGTGTCATATAGCATAATGCCCCCAACATTGCAAGTGGATATTTTTCAATAAAGAAATTAGAAAATTGTGCTGAGAGAATTATCACTTCAGGCAGACCCACTAATGCCATCTTCAAAGTCTTACTATGTTAATTGACAAATGGGAAGAGGACACCAGCAGCTCTATGACCAATAACACAGCTGCCAGTAGACCCTTGGTCATCCTAGTCAGTGTGGCTCTCTTATTGGAAAAGGTGGTTGCAAAATCAGGGAAATGTGAGAGAGTATAGAGGCTCAGGTCCAAATGACAGAAGATATGCTCACAACTCAACTGAGTGTGCCAGCACTATTGCTAACAGTCTGAAATCCATCACTGAGTGTGTCAAAAGGATATGCGTAGTCATGCTGGAGAATCTCCTAGTACCCCTAGAAGGGTGTGTCTATCCCTTACCAGCCATTGAGTTCTCTGGTCATCTTTGCAGGTGGTGAGGACAAGCACATCACAAGCAGCAACAGTGCAAGCTTTCCCCAAACCGTCCCAGTCATGTGCTTCAATGTTTATCTGGAGGGATCACCTCTAGAGTTGACCAAGCTGCACCAGTGGGCAATGCAACAGGCTTATTTTTCCAATGACTCATGGCGACACTGGATTCAGTGGTTTGGATGCATCTGCTCCAATTACTTCTCATGAACTCACCACTACAAATGATTTGATTGGCTAAATAATCAGGCATCAAGGCACCCAAATCAAGGAGATCCCTCAGAAGTCTGGGGTGCAGATCAAAATTTTGAACCCAGTGGAAGGATCTACTGATAGGTGGATTACGATCACTGAATCTGCTGTCAGCATTAGTCTGGTTCAATGTCTCATACATGTCAGGCTTTTCTCTGAGACAGGTGACATGGGGAGCAACTAAAATAACGTAGATTCATCCATAATTCCTTTCTGCTGTTCACCACCATTCACGATCCATCTGTGTATTTTCTGAACAGTCACTGATTCCAGGTTTTAAATAGTTGGTAAATTTTCGACTTCTATGTTTTATTATCCACTCATGATTTTTTTAATTAAAGTTTTTAATTCCTTTAGAAAATTAGCAAGTTAATTTAGCCAGAGTAAGAGAGAGAGAGAGAGAGAGAGAGGATAAATATAGACAGACAGAACAACAGACAGAAAAATAAATGCCTCCTGTCCTGAGGATTTTGTTTACATAGTTCCATGACTCCACGTGTTTATAACAATGTTTCTTGGCACTAAGTTACGGAAAACAGCTCTCCAACAATAAACCTGCTCATCACCTGGGTCTCACTATGCATGCAGAATGTGCAAGTCAAATTGATTTGAACCTGTTGATATGAGTTGATAAATCTCAATAATGCAAAAGCTGTAAAAATAACTGATAATGACTTTTGAAAAGTTCATTTTTCTTTATATACAAACCAAATATTTTCTAGACTCAAATGATATATTAGAAGCCTGGTAGTCATCTGAGTCACTTAGTATGGAGCTCTGCTCTTTCCTCTCACTTCTCTCCTCCTATTGCCATTAGAACAATATAGTAATTGCGACCATTTACTGAATTTTGTGCTTCCTATGTGCCAGGCACTTGGCATCTGCTATTTTACCTATCTCTTAAAAACAAGCTCATGAGATCTAGACAATGATTCCTAGAGGACTATGAATGACTCTTGAAAACACACTAGCAGCAGCTCTTTCTTCTATCTGCTTGTAAGACTAATTGGGCCACCACTCAGAAAAGCCCTATGGAAAAAAAAAAGTAAGAATTTGTAGTCTGTACTGTAATCTTCTCACACAGGTAATCTAAGAAAAGGTGCAAAAGCAGACATGAGAAGTAAACTGTTGCAGCAGAAAGAAAACAAGCCTAAAAGTCATCTATTCCTACTTCCATCATGTAGTTTGGGTGATCTTAGTTAAGTCATTTAAACTCTTCAACTCTCCAAGCCTCAGGTACCTCACATTCATACATTAAAATGACTACCATTTTAATCAAAGAAGGTTTTTTTTCTAACTGTAGCAGAAACCATATCAGAGCATTCTTGGGCAAAATAAATTTCCCACACTTATACAGGGATGTTGTTATGAACATAGCTAAACTTCTTCAGAACTTTGAAGCTGAAACTAGAATGTTATCAGGAACCTATATAGTTCCTTTCGGGGGGCAGAACTCCAATACCTACCAGAAGGCATACATTTAAACCCTAATTTCACCACTTAATTGTCTCATCCCTTAAACACCTGGGAATCTGATACTAGTGCTTAACATAGTGCATGGGCCAAAGTAAGCACTCAATAAATGGGGGCTATTTTATCATTATTCTATCATCAAGAATAATTTGATAATAAACAGTAATATATTTAGCCCCACAGAGTTGTAAGATTGTATTTCATAAACCATTAGGTATGCAGAAGCAGTGTACAGAAATTAAGGTTTAAGGCTGTGAGTGAGTTTGCTTGTATTACAACTCCAAATCTACTACCTATTAGCTGTGTGACCTTAAGAAAGTAAATACTTATTATGATAATAAGAGCATCTGTTTAAGTGGTGAAGATTAAGTGAGGTAATACAAAACAACATTTAGGTTGAATTCTGTTGGTTAATGAATTTTCAAGAAGTATTAGCTATAAAGTTATTATTTTACAAAAAAAAAAAAACTATGTGTTTAGAAATAACAAATTGTAAGTAAACCAGAGAAATGGAAAACTGGAGGAATCAAAAAGCCATTTTAGAACTACCACAACACAGTGGTGTTGAATGGGAAAACACAGTCTAACTTGGCCCCCACTTGACCTTTGCTGTCTTGAGTCTTCCCTTTCCTTCCTTTGAAAGTCATCAGGAATAAAGAAATTACTAAGGTGACACCATTTAAATGGCTTCCTATACATTCTAGTGCAGCATCAGCACCACCCTGGGAACTTGTAAGAAATGCAAATTCTCAGGCTGTTCCCCAGACTCACTGCATCAGAAGCTCTTTGGAGGGGTAGGGGTGCAGCTCACCATGTTTCAACAGCCGCTCCTGGTGACTTTCAGAACCATATAACAGAAGACCCTGGCTATGAATTACAATCACCTATTGAGCTTAAAAAAATATTGATATGACCACCAGGGCCCTATCCTAAAACAACTGAATTAAAAGTAACTGAGGATAGGCCCGGGATATTAATATAAGTATTTTTAAAGTATGACAAATGTTTCCCTCTACAGCTAGAAAAAGAATCATTGCAGTTGTTCCCTTCCACACAATCACAATGCAAGTGGTTCAGCAGCCACCACCTAGGTTGTCTCTGAAGAGTGTTCAGAATTGGTTCTAAGGTCCTCCAATCCTCACATTATGGATGCTTTAATACTTTAAGGTCTCCTCTTTCCCTATCTTAGGTTAACACTCCTTCATGTATATCTAATCCCATAAGGAAACCAGTTCTTAGATCCTTTATTCTTACCGATAAAAATCTCAATCAACCCAGAAGAATATTTTTAAGTGAAATTTTATACATTAGACAAATGAAATTTCAAACATTAGCCAAACGAAGTGTGTAAGAATTAGGGGCAGGGGAGTGGGGAACCCTTGTCACTGTTTCTTTATAAATTACCCAACCTCTTTTCTCAGCTACAGTGAAGTATAAAGCATTGATTATTACATTGTATTGAGTGGCATACCTTAATGAATACTAACTCATTTCAGTGCTTTTTGACAACCTACAGCATTAACTTAACTGACTGTATTATTATGAGATCAGCCACTCAGCAGCAGCAAAGGTGCTAATTGGTGCATTTAGTAGCAGTGAGAAACATAACCTACAAAGATATTTGGAGGTAGAAAAATGGGAGCACATTGATAATGTAGGCTAGAATGATTAGATTTCTGTCTATTACATAGTGCAACAAAATTAAAGCCATTTTAATAGAATCATGTCAAAGGACCTATGTCTCCTACTTTGAAACCAACATGTTGGCTTCCTGTCAACATTTTCAGGGCTTAGCAGCAGGAGGTCATTACCCTTGGACAATGCTCAGTTACACAGACATTATCTCCAATTAACAGATTTTAACTATAACAATTTCTCTGTTATTGAAAAAGGTGTTATTTTTTAAATAAAAGACTACAAAAGTGATTCCTTAATCTTGTCTCCTTGACTGGGACTAGGATAGTTATATGTACCCTTACACACATACACACACATGCACACATCTGAGTTAACAGAGTAGTTTTAATGCCCTTGAACTCTTTTTAAAGCATGGTAGACAAATATTCCAATTTTTACATAAACAATTTGCAAAGACAGCTTTCTCATCAAAAAAATAGTAAAATAAACCCTTCCCCATGTTGATGCAGCCAAGACATTTTGAGTGTTTCAAATTTCCAAAATAAAGTACAAATGAAACATTTATCAATTATAATGCATTATGTTTTCTGTCTCATTTCAGAAGGTATTATGGTAATAATTCTGGATGATGGCCAGAAGCTCAGAGGAGAATTTTTAACACCCTCTCAATAGACACATTTACTTACAGCTTTTAACTATGCAGAATACTGGTCTTATCAGCACATAGCAGGGAAATGATTAAAATATTTCAGGCGAACTCAAACTTGGTTGTCCTTAGGTGGAACGAAGCATCATTCTGGGCTGAAACCTCCAATTATATAAGATAGGAAGTCACAGAAAGACATCAGATTCGTACACTGTCAGTCTACACGACAGATGGTAGTGTCTGGCAATGCCTTTTTTATAACAGAAAATATTATTATAAAAATATCCACAGAAGACATTTTTAGTTCCTTGACTTAATATGTGGAAAAATTAGAGATTTTTATAGAAATTAGAGGTTTAATACTCAATAGTATGAAACAGTAGTTTTCTTTGAAATCTATGCATTAACTATTCTGTCATTTCTTAGAGAACTTTTTATAGTTAGAAGTCATCTGTTATTTTAATCTCTCTCTTTCTCTCTTTCTCACCCATCTATTTAAATTCAACCTAAATCTATATGTTTTTATACAACAGTTAAATCACACTATCGAGTGTTGTGATGTGCTGTAAATCACATTTTAGCCTTCCCCTCTGTTATTACAAAAGAATTGCCTTTATCTCAAAGGGGATATTTCCTTATAGATGAAGCTTCTTGAAGGTAGAATTCTCCTGAGAGCCACACGTTTGAGTGGCATGTTCTTAAGCATATTGCATTATGTGTCAGTATAATTAGCATATTCTTCTGGATTGTAAAAAGTAACAATAGCTGACAGCTGAATATGTAGGCAAATGGTCTGTAAAACTATCTAAGAACTAGGGAATCTAGTCCTTGTGTGGAACAAGCAGGTGTAGCACAGTTTTTGTGATCCTGTTTTGAAAATGAATGGAGGAGGTTTAGACTCCCAGGTGGTTAGACCATTCCTGTCTCATGCTCAGACACCATGTTCAGTGTTCATAGCGTGGGGTGCAAAGCAAGCCCAGGGGGGTGGCTGAAAAAGAGAGTACAGAAATGGAAATATCACTGACTGGTTTTGGCAAAGTACATAAGATGTATCAATATAGCAATGGAAACATCCCCAGGATTTCAAAGAATCTTACTAGCGGGAAAAGGTCACTGTGTTCTCAGAAATGCTATATATTGCAGCAGCGCATATTCTCAAACTACCGCAGAACTGTAATTCTGAGTCTACCTCATCAGAATGAGCCTGGAAAGGTGGGCAGTCAGATCTGTTGCATAGCTAGAACAAAGATTCAGAACGTGCAAAACTCATTCTTAGGTAGAAATAAGCAACAAAAGAAAATAGTCACAGTCCCCAAAAAATGCTACTTTGGAGAATTTTAGGAGGCAGCGAATGCCCTCTTAATTGTACATACTGGAAAGGCATTTCAAGGAATTGAAGAGGTACTGGGATAGCTAAAGGCCAGCATGTTTTCTTCCTTCCCTGAAGTGCACTTGTTATTTTGATATACTTGCTTAATTTCAAGCTAAAATCACAGGAATGACAATGTCTCAGGTCATTTCCACAGCTAGCTTTTCTTCTCCTAAACTTTATTTTGTGGATAAAGATTATTGCGAGATTATAGGTTTTTATTTTCAAATGAAATTTGGAGTTGAAAAATAGTAGACTAAGGGCCTGAAATTTTGAAAATAGGGGAGGAAGACCTAAGCAGGTTTGCTTCTGAATTAATTACTGACGTTACATATATGTGAGTGTATGTGTATGTGTATTTCACTTTCATTATCTTTCTATCTGTGGCCCTAGCATAGGAAAATAACATGGCAGCTTGATCTGAAGGGCTCCTACTACTGTCACTGTAACTTTAACTTTCGGACATGTTATTCTTTGCAATGTGTCACACCCTTAATTCTCCAGACTTCCGTGTATAAACTTACCAAACCCCTATAGTTTAAAGAAGCCACAGGAAAGGGCTCAGATAGTATCATATTTATAGTTTCATTTTCCTTTAAATGTGCAAACCAATGTAACAGCATCACACATGGACTACACAATATATAGTCTTTTACTTGGAACCAAAAACACACACCCCAATATCAGCTGTAACTGGATTTCATTCACCTCTCTACTGTCTCCACAACTATTTACCATGGCAGAATCAGTCTCAGAGTAACAATAACTCATTTAAATGTATATGCCACACCTTCTTGCCTTTGGAGACAAAGAACTATAATACAAAAAGGTTCTGTGAAGGCTAGAGCCTCAAGTGTCCCATATTTGTGTCTAAATTCCTCCGTTAGAAACACATCATATTCTATCAGAGGTTCTCTTTTATAGCATAGACACTTTCAGGAAGTCTAGCTTTTTTTAATTCAATACACTTTAAAGAGAAAGTCTTAAGTATTCTTGAATTATTAAAGAAGAGGGTCAAGAAATATCTGGCCAAAGAGTAGGCTGTGACACAAGCATAAACACCTTAACTACGTTGCCTAGGATCAGTTTATACGGGTGGCCACCCATGGTAGGCAGTTTCCAGTGTAATGGACCTCTGGGGCCTTGTTCCCTTTTCTGAAATACTAAAGGTTTTTCTCAAAGACTGTCCTGGCAAAAGCCAGTTATCCCTTGGGACTGTTTAACTCTAAATTGATGATTCATTAACATTAATATATCCTTTATTTCTTACTTCAACTAATACTTATTCAGGTCCCCTATATGTAGAAGGCATTGTGCTACACAATAGGAATAACATAGTAATCACCCACAAGAAGAAAAGTGAAGTATAGATTAAATCAGAACTGTATAGGTAATAATTCATTTCAAAGCACGGTTATTTGTGATGTAATATGTTTTATATTACACTGGATGATTTCTGAAAATCAAGAGACTTCTTGGCTAACTCCAGATAACGAGACCACTATCCTTTTCCCGGAGACAGTCAAAGGAAGCACCAGAAGGACTTTATTTTTCCAGATTCTAGGGTTTAATAAGGATGTCCAGATAGTCTATCCCAGCCTGGTCTCGGTGTGGACTGGACCTAAACCTGAAGCAGTCAATCAATTGTCTACTAAGAACCTCAGGTTCAACACGCTTTGTCCTTGGGACACAAAGAAATGTGAAGCTCATTACCAATTTGAAATATAGACTATAAACAGAGAAACACAATTAAGTAAATGGCATATGAGTTCTTGAGTTCAAGTGAAATACAAAAGAGTATAGGCAATGGAAATTATAACACACTAAGTGGAGCATTCATTCAATTTCTGATACTATGAGTCTCTGTGTTACAGCCCACATGAATTCCCATTCATTTTCACACCAAATTTATAAAATTTAGCATACATGTTAAAACTCAGAATTCGTGGTTGATTCATCAAAGCAAGTCCTATTTAAATATCTCTTTATACTCGGAATATAGCACAACGCATCAAATCATAAAGCATAACAAAATAAATACTTTTTAAAAAGCATTTAATTTAAAAACACTTAGAAGATATATAATAATAACCTTATTTTATTTTGGTTGTGCTGGGTAATATATAATTTTTCTCAGTTATTTAATTATAGGAAGATGATAATTAACTAAAACAAACCTCATTCAGCAATATATAAAAAACTGACTGTACTAGTTACACTCCAATTTGTTAAAGAAATTTTGTAGAGCAACAATGTAAATATTATATTTGTTCATTGAAAGTCATGTTAAAGTAATTTTGTTTATGAAACTATTGAAGGGAGAGTGAAATGTAAACTTTCTTACTACTAATAAACTCTTGGAGCTCAATCTTGTATATAAGATATTAATGATTTAGAGTTAGAATATATATTAGCTATTTGTTGGAAAAGGAAATGTATTATGATTGAACACACGTACTCTTTCAAAACCTATCTGGAAATATAAGCCTATGATTATATTTTTAATTTCACTTTTATGCAGTTATCCTTGTCATAAGTATTACAGTTTAACATTTAAATTATTCACATATTTTAGCAATGTAATTAATAGAGAATAATGACAGATAGATGGTGTGGTTAAATATATACACAAATATATGTATGCATGTGTGTATAAAGAGACAGAGGGAGGCTGGGCTTTCAGCACTTTGGGAGGTAGAGGCAGGTGAATTATCTGAGGTCGGGAGTTTGAGACCAGCGTGGCCAACACAGTGAAACCCCATCTCTACTAAAAATACAAAAATTAGCCAGGTGTGGTATGTGTGTAATCTCAGCTACTGGGGAGGCTGAGGCAGGAGAATCACTTGAACCTGGGAGGCAGAGGTTGCAGTGAGCCAACATCAAACCACTGAACTCCAGCCTGGGTGACAGAGTAAGACTCTATCTCAAAATAATAGTAAGAATAATAAGAATAATAAGAGACGGGGGCGGTTATAAGTTCACTGTAATTTCACATGTAAAAAGAAATGGGAAATGGGAAATGCCACACCGTAATATTCTCTTTCTACATGCAAACATTCAAACAATGCCAAATTCTACCACCTTTTTTTCTTCACCAAATTCCTAAGATCCATAGGTTTCTTGGTGAAACATACATTTTGTTCCAGTTTCAATCATATCAATCACCTCATTTCTCAGAACACAGACTCTGTGAATACAAAGATATATCAATGTGGACAGTCAAGGTAAAATGTGAAATAGATAAAACTGGCCTTTCTACTTTCCCTCTCCCTATCTTTATCCACCCCACTGGTGCCTCCACCTAATCCCCTGATGGCCAATGCTTCCAAGCCTTCTTATGGCTTCCTAGAAAACCTACTAGTCCCCCTTCCAAGCCAAGATATGGAACCAATCTAAGGGTTTATCACTGGATGGGTGAATGAAGAAAATATGATATACCTACGCAATAGAGTACTATTCAGCCTTAAAAAAAATCAGGAAATCCTGTCATTCATGACAACATGGTTGAACCGGGCGGACCTTATGGTCAGTGAAATAAGCCAGGCACAGAACAAATACTGCATGATCTCACACATAATTGGTATCTAAAAGTGTTTAAGAAGTAGAGAATAGAATGGTGGTTATCACGGACGCGGATCTGGGGTGAGGAAAGATATTGGATAAATGACAGAAATTTTTAGTCAGATGGGAGGAAAAAGCTCAAAAGATCTTTTGGATCTGTTGTACAACTTGATGGCTGTAGTTAACAACATAGTGTATTCTTGAAAATTGTTGAGAGTAGATTTTAAGTGATATGTATATATATATATGATAAACATGTGAGCTAATGCATGTTAATTAATCCAATTTAGCCATTCGCCAGGGTATACATATTTCATAACATCATGTTGTCCATGATAAATAAATACAATTTTATTAGTCAACTAAAAATTAATACAAAAGAATTTACTTCCATTTTTTTACATAAACTACATTGAAATGTTAATAGCTAAAAGGATGTAATCAACTCCAGAGGTATTTATATTTTATATGTTTACTATTTCTTGCAAAGTACTAATTTACCACTGATTTGGCACTGGCTGTGTAGCACTGGCTGAGGCTGAATGAGACACAAAAGATATATAACAGATTGTCCCTGCTCTTGAGGAGTTTGACACTATTTGGATTGGAGGAGATATTGTTAATATGAAACATTCTCAGCAGAAGTGCCAGTCTCTGATTCTAAGATAATTGAAATTCTCAGTTGTAAGCATTTGGAGTGAGTTGGAGTAGGTAGAAAAGTCTTCAGGAAGGACACAGGTTGTTAGCAGAACCTTAAGTAATGCCCTGGATTTGAAAAGTCCAAGCCAATGATTGAGTCATTTCCAAAACTGGAAAGAGCACAAGCAAAGGCACACAGACAGGAAACAAAAGAGCTACGCAAGAGACATTTTGGAGCCTAATTGAATAGGGCATCTTTTAGCCACTCAGATCAGCAGAACAGACCTAGGGGTAAGAGGAAGGAGAGTGAACTTTAGTGCAGTGAGAAATAAACTCAGGTAGCTTGGGTAGAATGCTAGTTTTCTATTCCTGTTTACATTTCTGCAGGTTATAGGGAAGACTGCTATTCTTTACCTTTTCCAGCTTCTCCAGGCTGCCCACATTCTTTGCCCTCCAAAGACATCCATGTCTTAATCCCTGGAACATATGAATACCTTCACCTTACATGGCAAAAGGGACTTTGCTGATGAGATTAAATTAAAAATCTTGATACTAGGAAAATACCCCCAAATTAGCCAGATGGGCCTCCTCAGTGTTTAACATTATCACAAAGTACACCAACCATCTTATAAAAATAAAAGGTTCTAGAACAAGGAAATCTTTCGGAATATCACTCATCAAATGAACACTATTTGATACTCTTTTTTTTGCTTTTTTACTATATAGAAAATGAAACACAAAGAAATTAAGTTACTCAATTTCTTAAAGTTAGGGAGTTATAAAACAAGGATTTCAACTTCGGTTATCCTGGCTCTTCATTACTAAACCAGCAAAGTGCATTTGTGTTCTTCGAATTTGATAGGGTTGGCATGTTCTCACTCATAAGTGGGAGTTGAACAGTGAGAACAAACACATGGACACAGGGAGGGGAACATCACACACCAGGGCCTGTTGGGGGTTGGGAGGCAAGGGGAGGGAGAACATTAGCAGAAATACCTAATGCATGCGGGACTTGAAACCTAGATGATGGGTTGATATGTACAGCAAACCACCATGGCACATGTGTACCTGTGTAACAAACCTGTACATTCTGCACATGCATCCCAGAACTTAAAGTAAAATATTAAAAAAAAAAAAAAGAATCTGATAGTGTTCTTTCACCCTAGGAACATTTCTACTTGACTGTCTAGTACATTTTGCTTCCAAACCACACACAAAAAAGAATGGATAGAAAAGTAAATATAAATAGAGGCTGACAGAGAGTGTTCTACTACCTTGGGGCTTTTCTATGGATATAAACTCATAAAGAATCCACATTGAGCAAGTCATATTTGCCTTTTATTATAAATGAATGTGTGAAAGTCACCCCTTCTTAGATGTCTACTACAACGTCATCTTTGAAAAGTCTCCTGTCTTAGCCACAGAGCTGTTCCACTGTTTTCCTTTCAAGAGACAACTTGCCACAGAAGAGCAGTCAACCAACAACCTTTGGTTGTACCACCTTTGTAATCTGCCCCAGTGTTTAATATAAGAATACATATTTTTTTATGGGCTGCTCTCGCCATTTTTGCCTATTATGGAATCCTCTTGGACCATCACTGAGCTGGCTGAAACTTTGTCAGAGCAGCACTGTACTCTGAGGCTCCTTCTATCCAATTCTCCTTTCTTTACCTGCTCCTTTTATAAGTGTTAAACCTGCATCATAGTTTGATGTCTGTTCATCAACTTTCCCCTCTACCCTTTATCTCAAATGCATATTACTTCCAATATATTTTTTGCATTTGTAACCTGTTTGCTACTTGCTTCCAGAGCACCTGAACTGACACTCATAACTTCAGTTCATTTCCTTACCAAAATAAGCTGAGATAACCCTTAAAATAACAGGGCTACTATGTCTCCTACACAAATCAATTGCTGGTGACCAGGATCCTTTCGGCTCCGCAGGTGGCCACTGGGGATGCATAGTCAATGTTGTTCCATTATGGTATTGTAGGAGAGCAATGCTGGTGGCAACAAGATGGAAAACTGTCTATAAATACTCCCAGTCCCCTTGCCAGAAAAGCTGGTGTGTTCTGTTGTTTCATCCATACCTGTAAAGAACAACCTGTCCCCTTATTTCCATCTGCTGCTTGTGAGAAAATCAAACCTGCATTTCCTCACTGAGCACACATTCCAGCCTTTGCTTATGTTAATACAGCTTGTATCTCTTTCCATTTATTAATTCACTAATGAATTATGAGCCACCAGGGGAGATTTCATATCTAATGCTACATTTGAGATCATTCCTGGATTATAATTTCTCCCCCCTCCCAAAAAATATAATAGTATTTTCAAGAATAATCATGCACATAAGCATGTGGCTGCATTTTACCTGAACCATTTCCTAGTTCTATTATAAACTTTTGTTTTTCTTTTGCTTTTCAACATGGCATATGTGCTTATTTTTTCTAGTCTGGTAAAGAAACTTGACAGTTGGTAGCTGTCTGGCTGTTTATTCAACATATGTACCACTTAATGCACAGGTCTCAGTGATACAGTCCCCAAAGTCGATCCAACTGGGATAAAAGTCAACAAATAGAGCTTTGCAGGGAGTACATTTACTTGGGAAGAGATAAATATTTGAAAGGTGTTTAGCAGCTAAGATTTAAGCCTAATGTCATAAGAATTTACAGGGTCAGCCTCTCCCCCAGCAGAGAAAACTCTCTTGATTTCACATAGGCACTCCATATGTTAGGAAATCACCTTTTTAATTAGATCTCTGTAGCCTCATTCTTAGCTACCACTGTCAAAAGCCTTGGATAAGATCCTATTCTCAGGAAACCTTTCAGCAAATAGTTAGCCGTAGGTTCTTACAAGAAGATATTGAGACAGATTCTCTCAGACTGCAAGTGATTTTAAATTAGCTGCTCTGGTAAGAGGTGGGTGTGGTGTTATTTCAACATCCTCATATGTTACCTGAGACTTTTTCCCAGGGAAAGCAAAATGTATTCAGTAGTTTGCATTTTTGAGAGTAGAATTGGTCTGGGAGTTCTGTGGTCCCTTCTTGCCTATGTGGACCAGAGAACAAGACAAAACCCAGAAATCCCTAACTCACTGTGGCCCTCCAGACTGTTGAAGTATGCAAGTAAAGCTACTGAAATTTTAGAAATCACCTTCAAGAAAGAAGGATAAAGTGAATGGCATAGTTATATCTGAGAAAAAATTGTCTATAAAATCCATTAAACAGACTGTCAGATACCATCCTCCCCAAGCCCTAAAGAAAACATTGTTAATACTTCCACTTTTTTAGTGGAAAAGAATACATATAATTGAGGTTGGGTTAAAAAATGGCTTGCCCAGAGTGACAAAGATAAACAACAGCACAGCCCAGATTCAAGTCTCATTGTGTATGAAACCAAAGTCCTATTCTTAACCAGTGTGATCCACTGTCTACCAGCAATACAGTCTATAATGAAGCTTTAGGGAACGTGCTACGCCTTAAGTCTTTCGTAGAAGTTATATGGGGCAATGCTATTTGGCATGACGATCTTTTGACTTTAAAGTTAGTTTAGACTCCAGAGATAAATTAAATTCTAAAGCATCAATTCTCAAATGTAGTGTATCAGACAAAAAAATATATATTATTTTGAAGACTCCTGTGGTTTTCCCAATCTGGACAGCGCTGCTGCCACTAGGGACCAACCAAGCATTCTCCCTCTTTCAGTGTCCGCCTCTCTCCCTTGGCAGTTGCCACACAGATAGGCAGATGAGCTGCATTCCTGGCGTTTTTATCCTTTCCCTCTGCTTCTGGATTTTAGTGGAATGTCTTGTTGCAGGACATGAGATCTGACACACCATCTTCTGCATCAAAGAGGTTGGCATGCAAAGGGACAGAATGATGCAACTTGGAATTGATGGATCACTAACTCCCTGTGGGGAAAGCTTTAACCAGTGGGAAAGAGAGGAAAGGGGAAGCCAAGAAGATAGCGGCCTTCTTTTTTCCTTACCCTCCAACTTAATAATTCCATACAGCATGCCCAGGAATATACTGTGTGCTGAGCTGTTACACTTGCCTAGCAACATCATGGCCTATTGGGAAGCAGTAGCCAGACATATAAACACAGCATTCCATTTATTTTCCACATCTTGTCCCTGCCTGCCTGCCCTTATTCCT
Organism: Cacajao melanocephalus; assembly: GCA_963573385.1. NCBI lineage: Eukaryota > Metazoa > Chordata > Mammalia > Primates > Pitheciidae > Cacajao > Cacajao melanocephalus. Next base: position 9,097 of record CAUYLG010041152.1, on the reverse strand, counting down.
CACTCTCCCTGCACACTGAAATTAGGTGCATTGCTTGGCAAACAAAGCCATTTGGTGAGAATTACCACAGGTGATTGTTAAAAATACAAATTATCTTATGTTGACTTCCTCCACCTTAAACCTGAAAACTTTCTGGGTCATTATTTAATTCCAGATGCTATCCTTGAGTCATATTAATCTATGCATTCAAAAGGGATTCTGTGACATAGTTCAATTTGTGCAAATAATATTATTTTGCTTCTTTCTTTCTTGCTAAGAAAACTATAATTGTGTTAGAGTCAGTGACATGCTTAGAGCCGGGCAAAGGATAATGATTGATCTATCTGAACTACAACACTTTTGCCAAATTTCTCAGCCTCCTTTGAAGCAAGGGATGCAACCTGCACTAGTTCTGGTTTGGATGGTTCTGGAAAAGCTTCAATTTACATGATAGATGAGGCTGGTTTAGTATCTGACTCTTCCTCAACTCTTCCCTCCAGAATGCAGACATGATGCCTGAAGGTGCAATCACCACTTATTCATCAGCTTCAGCAACTTCACCATCTAGTCACCATAAAGTGACAAGTGAGAGGAAAAGTCAACATGCCCATGATGAAGAAGCAGAAAGATAGAAGTGTTGGTCCCTAATGGTATTGTTGCTGCATATAATATCCCAAGAATGCTTCCTTCTGGACTTCCCACATATGGAAAAGAAACAAAAACTGTTTAAGCCATTGTAGTTAGCTTTCCTGTCATTTTTAGTCAAATACATTATTAGCTGACATAGATGCTTAGTTTTGTGTATTGCTTTGACAACCTCTTGAAACCCACGATTTCCCATGTGGAACTCACTTAACGATGACATTGAATCCAATTATATCAAAATAGAGGAACTAAAAAGAAAATTCAACTAAAATAGCAGAGCAGAAGTGGAATGTGCAGTAAGTTGATATATCACAGAGTCCATATATTGTAAACACTTACAACAAGCATAGGATAAATATTATCTTCATTTTGCAAGTAAGGATTGACATATAAGAAAGGCTAAATATTTTCCCCTGGTATTACAGTTAATAAAGTATTGAGACAATATTTATACAAGAGTGTGGTGATATTTTAAAATGTGTATTTTTGCCCATATAAAGTTTTTTTTCTGGAACGTATATTTGGAAAAGTGATTGAATTTTTAGTAAAGGTTTTACCTTAAGCACTATAATGAGATCAAATAAGTCTTGGAAGCACAGGCTTTCCTTCTAAATTCCTTCTCAGAGTCTTTAATATTTAATTTATAGTGTGAATCTCTACAAAAAATAATTTTCCACTTATTTCAACAGGTATATTTTTTCCCCAAAGTATACATATCAATATCTTATGAAACACTAGTATTCCAAAGAACAAAGTTTAGGAAAGCTGTATCAGCAAATTTCTATGTATTTACTCAATATTTGTGTGACATACTGGAGTATATATGACAATAATTCATATGCACACACATACATAGATATATCTCTATCTCCTTATATAACTATACACCCATCCAAAAATCTTTAGTCAATTGCGTTTTCTATAAAATGTCCTATGTACCTCACTTTATCAATGTACTGATTGTTTTATTTCCCTTATTAGGAGGGAAATAATTCTAATTCAAAACACTAATTTATTTATTTCCCTTATTAGAAGGTTCCAAGAAGTAAAAAAATATAGGAAGGACTTATTAACTTGTTCAAGTTCACATAATGACTCTATAGTTGAACTAATACTGCAATTTCTGTTTCCAGTTTATTTTATAGTCACTGGACCACCCTCAGTAGAATATTCAAGCCACTTCCTGGAGTGTCTGGAAGGTGAGGGGGTAGAAAAGAAAGTAGATGATATTTAATTTTAAAGTACAACTCATTTTTCTTTTCTATTTCAAATAAAAGAAGAAACAAAAAAAAAAACCTGTCATGTAAAGATACAAAATTTAAAAGAAATTCTCTCTATTTAAGACTAATCATAAATTACCAGCATTTCAATTAATGCAGTTGTTGACTGTTTTCTGTTTTGTAAGTTTACTACAACAGTCATATGATCATAGTAATAATGGAGTTCTTATTTTAATTGTGAGTTTTGCTTCTGCAAAAAAAAAAATATATAGACTTATCATGCTCTAATAGATAGTAAAAAGAGAACAGTTCAAACCGTGGGTAGTACAATGACTTTCCCCAAAACAGATCTTTTCCTTTTAAGCTCCAGATCAATAAATGACCCTTTTGATCAAAGAACAAACTAAAATCTCCTCTATATTTTGCTTGTTACTTTCATTTTTTTCCCCCAAGAAAAGATGAAGCCACTTAAGTGGCAGACCACAAAAGCACTGTGACACTTTCATCCTAGTAAAGAGTTCAAAAAGTAAATAAAACTTTTTGGAACTTATACTTAAGAACAAAGCTAGCACCCAGTAGCTCAATATCCCTTTGGGGTTAGGGGTTTATTCAGAGCATCAAGAATCGGTATTTCCATCTAGACATACAAGTGATCTAAATAGTGTTCATAGGACTTTAAAAGCCTTTTGAAATAAAAAGTAGAGCAAACTACAAAAGTATAAATTCCAAGTTTTCCTGCATCGCTCCTACTTTGTAGAACATTTGTTCAGGATGGGGGGTGCGAGGGCATCACATATCAATCAGCTATGAAAGAATGCACTGGCGCACATGGGCATGGCACAGGAATAGATTAATGAGAGCTAAGCAGCGTGCCTCTCCTCTTCAATTAGCTTTCTGTCGATTTTCACAGGAGTCCACTGGGTGAGGAACCTCTGTGGGTATCTTGCCACCACTGGCAGATCCTTATCTTCTTTTAATCTATTGAAATAAAGACTCAGAAACAGAGTGCAAATGCCAAAAAGTGAAAAGAAATGAGACTGAGGTATATGGGGGGAATGATGTGCATATTGGCAGCCAACCTGGATATTTTGGAATTAACTGAATATCTGGGAGTCAGGGGAAACTATCTGCAAAATTGGTATTTCTTTTTCTTAGGAGGTGATTTAGATCATTCGGTTCATAATTGGATGAGGAGGTTCAACTGTTAATTTTATGATATCAAGAAACACTATTTAGAATGTATTTTAAATGTAAGAAGAAAGTACAAAATTGCCCTCCACCTTCACCTCTAGCATATTGACAGAAATAAGGAGCACCCACTCAATTCGGGTATCTGTATTGTTGCATGGGCAAAGATGTTGAAAATACACTTACATTCAATGTCCACATTTTGATTACCTGTTACTTATCTACTCTTGGCTCCAAGTAGATTCAATACCTGTTTTGCTCCAACCATCACAATTCAATTCACCCACACAAGTGAGTGCTGAAATCTAGTTGGAAAGAAAAAAAAAAATGCTTAGATATTTATATGGAAAATGTGCCCTGAGGAAAAAGCCACTATAATGTCAGAACTAAAAAATGGCAGTTTTATATTTAAGCCTTTCTTACTGGAAATGTTAATTGCAAAATGTGCCAACTAAGATTTTCTATGTTGTTATCAGCACTAGTATATCTTATTTTCCCCTTTGTTTTGCTCTGCATTCATGCTCTGATCTGAATGAGTGATGTTCTTCTTGAATAACCACTCGGTCCAAATTCTTTTTCCCTTACTTTCCTTGCTTTATGAGTTCTCAGGTTTCAGTCTCTATTGTTTTCCTTGTCTTGGAACTCCTTCTGGAATTCTGGCTTTATAAAATGCTACAGTGAAGGGTTGCAGGATTTTTTCCCCTCCACTTGTATACTGCCAAGGGACTCTTTTTGAAGACCTTATTTTCACCATCAAGAACTAGGGAGGCAGACCCAGTGGCCTTAGGGGATTTAATTAGAGTTCACCAAGTTAGAATCTCCAAGCTCTCAAAGACCTAATTTAAATACAAGTTCACTCACTTTTTCAACTATTTCTTAGGCCCTTATTAAAATTTCAGGTTATTAAAGGGAACATCCTGCATTTTGCAAACACAGAAAATAAACCTGGGTTATGCAGAATCTCAAACATCCTCCAGGTGCAAACACAAAATCCTGCCAATTGGTGGGAAACTAATAATGAATTAGCTTATAAATTATTGAAACAACCATTGTGGAATTTTTGTCAATCATGATAAATTATATGGGTAGCATCAGTTTTATAGGCAACAGTTAAACATTAGTAATAGATTAGTGAGAGGCAATATGTAACTTAACATATGTGTGGTCAGTTGTCCTAATATTGTCCAGAAAAAAGTTATTATTATTACGACTAACTCTTAAACCTTGGTGGTATCATTTTTCTTTTGTTAAGCTGTCAGTCAGAACTCTAGTTAAAAGCTAATGATGAATCGTATCAATTTATAAAATTTTTCTTGTCAATCAGTGCTCTGTTGCACACAGATATGATAGGAGAGCCACTTACGATTTCTGATTGACAACATTGCAATTTTATGAGAAAAAAAAATGCTGGGTTTTTTTGCCCTTTACTTTTTACATTAAGGATTGTCTTAATTAGACTTTCTAAACAAAGATTGATTTAAGACATAAATTGACTACACTATGATATCAAATATTAAACAATTAACCACTAAAATTCACATAGCTTTGGCATGAAGAAAGGCAGGGCCATAAGGTAAAGCCTCCCTAAAGCAGGTGTCACATAAACAAGAGAAAGAGGTAAAAAGAAAAACAAACAGGTCACTTCAACAGCATTTAATTGTTAGAGCATCCTTATATAGATCACTCAAACCAAACAGAAAAAAAAATCCATAGAGAGCAGACAGATAGACAGAAGATGAAAGCTTTGCCACTTTAATTTGAATTGGGAAAACTATTTACAAAACACTTCACCATTGCTTTGTTGCTGTTTTATTGTTGTGGTTGTTCTTGGTTTTTTAATTTCCACCAGAAAGAATACTTCTTAGAGAAATTATTTGGAGAACTCTATTAGAGCTATACTTTTCAAGTATTTCTCAGCCAACATCCCTGTAATATTATCATATAATTAGCACACGAGCATTCTCAAAGTTAACTCTCACAATAATTTTAATAACTGGTTTGAAGGTCTGGGTCTATATACAGAGTTAATGGTAAGATACAGGAAGAATTTAGTTCATCTGTACACATTGGATTTTATATTATGTATACGCTTTTAGTAGACATAAAATCTTAGGTACTTCTCCATCTAGTATTTTATTCATTTCATTCTTATGAAAAATAAAGCAGTAAAGACACAAATATGAAATCTTTTATGCCAATTTACACTACAAGTCAAGTCATATTTTAAGCCTGATTATTTTTTGGCATTACTGCACAGAAAAATAGTAAAGTTATCATCTTATAAAAGCATATTAATTCTCAGTTACAACATTATAAGACTAGTTTATTGATATAAATTCTCATTCCCAAGATAAGATATTTTTCATAATTTAAATTTTTAAAGTTATGGTTTATAATGATCGCCCAGGAAAAGGAAAATCTGTTTCTTCAGGAGATGTGTTAAAATTTTTTGCCACTTGCATTCCACCAAAAGATCATGCTTAAATTCTTCCATTAAATATAAAATATTTTTCAGGTTTGCCTTGCTATTTAATGAAATTCAAAATCAGTTTTCAAAGACAACCACCCCATTCCCCCAACCCTCCAAAAAAACTTGTCATTTCATGACAAACATAGATTTCCTGAGAGATGGAAAACATTCACTGTGAAAATTACTATATTTATCCTTGAGACATATTTGGTAAAATTCACTAATTTGCCCAGTGCATAATTTCAGTATGTTCATAGAAAAACAAACTGTCTTACCGATGACTTTAAAACAGAATCCCTCTGCTCTTAGAATTCGATGGAAACAAGTGCTATGTAAATACTAATGATTGAGTATGATCTTCCCAGGCAGTAGGAAGAAAAATGCTCATTTTGGCAATACGCATGCATACAGGCACATACTCACATGAGCAATTCTTTAGGAAAGGCCTTTATAACATAGTCATAAAACAACCAAAACAAAAATTTACAGGTAAATATTTAAGTCAGAGATGAAGATTGAGTATCAAAAAGTCCTAAAGGTACTGTTGCTCCTTCTCTTAATGACATAAGTCAGATGTTCTTTGGCTCCCAAATGTTCTCTGAAGATTCCGGTTAAACTTAATTTGTTTTACTTTGATGTTATGAACTTTTCTCCAGTAAGGTACTAAAAACAAGAGAAACCGGTCTTTGGACACCTTTGAGATCAATTTTTAGTTAAAATAAACAAATTTATGAAAAGGAAATGGACTTCCCAAATTTGAAGGTGAATGTGCTTTGAGCTTAGAATAGTAATCCCAATCTCCTTTCCTTCATACATCTCAGATTCATGACCAATTGCTATTGTTTATTATAAAGTAAGAGCCACTGATCATTCTATTTGCTTTAAAATACACCTACAATTAGATTTTTAAATTTTATTTTGACCACAAACACGGGTTGGTATTGTGTATTTCTTTAAATTATTGTGTAATAGATTTGATAAACAAAATTCTCATTAAAACACAAATATATTAAATATTCATTATTTATTTCTTCTACTGACAATTCCAGTGTCTAAAGAGGCAGAAATGAGTAGGCAAATTCAGTGATTTCATGACCATAACAGACCATAATGAGCCAAAATATGTAGTTTAACTACTTGCATGCCAAAATAGAAGTGAGCAAACTAAGGATAGCCATAACTTAATTCAGGAATATTTTCAGGGAATACTGGCCTTTGTAAATAAAATCCCATTCTACATATTTGCCTCTTTTGACTGGGGCATTTGAATTTGCAGTATTCTTCCTATATCTAAGACCAATTGGGAAAATAGTTACTTTTAAAACTTAATCTATAAAGTGGGAGACATGAGATTGAAAAAAATTATAAAACTGAAAGTGGGTGTTGTTGAATCAAGAAGGGACCAAAGTTTTCTTATATTTTTAAGATTCTGTCACAATGCTCTGTTAACCTAAAAGATGTAGAGAGAACCCAAGAAAAGGTCAGAACCTAAGGTTAAAATAACATAAGGGTTTCAAACAGACTGTAAGGTAAAAGTTTAAAATATTATATGTACCATCCAAGAAACTGCTAGTTATGGTAAATGAAACATTTTGAGCATTACCATAAAGGAAATAACACTCAAAATATATTTCAGATCTATCACTTTCTCTTCCTATCTTAATCCTTGCTCTCTTTCGTTTAATTTTGGGTTATTGCAACATGCACCTACATATATGCACTTAATTTTAGGGAAAAAAATGAGAAGCTTAAAAATAGCCAGAAATAACCCCTCCACGAGTCTTCAGGCTCCTTCATTGCTTCTTCCTCAAATAGGTTCTATTTATCATTGACCATCAGTGTGTGAGACATATGAGTTAATATGCTCATGTTTTATTGTCTGTCTTATTGTTAGGTTAAAAAGTGATGATCAGTATGGCCATTTACATGATATTGATTCTTCCTATCCATGAGAGTGAAATGTTTTTTCATTTGTTTGTGTCCTCTCTTATCCCCATCAAGCTACTATTGACTTTCTTCACAGAATTAGAAAAAAACCTCTTTAAATTTCATATGGAACCAAAAACAGAGACCCTAATAGTTCAGATAATCCTAAACAACAACAACAAAAAAGAACAAAGCTGGACTTTCTGACTTCAAATTATACTACAAGGCTGCAGTAATCAAAACAGCATGGTACTGGTACCAAAACAGAGATATAGACCAATGGAACAGAACAGAGGCCTCAGAAATAGCACCACTCATCTACAACTATCTGATCATTGACAAACCTGACAAAAACAAGCAATGGGGAAAGGATTCCCTATTTAATAAATGGTGTTGGAAAAACTGACTAGCCACATGCAGAAAACAGAAACTGGACTCCTTCCTTACACCTTATACAAAAATTAATTCAAGATGGATTAAAATGTTAAACATAAGACCTAAAACTAAAAAAACCCTAGAAAAAAACCTAGGCAACCATTCAGGACCTAGGCATGGACAGAAACTTCATGACTAAAACACCAAAAGCAATGGCAACAAAAGTCAAAACTGACAAATGAGATCTAATTAAACTAAAGAGCTCCTGCATGGCAAAAGAAACTATCATCAGAGTGAAGAGGCAGCCTACAGAATGGGGAAAACATCTGTGAACTATCCATCTGACAAAGGGCTAATATCCAGAATCTACAAAGGACTTAAATTTACAAGGAAAAAAAAAAAAAACAACCCCATCAAAAAGTGGGCAAAGTATATGAACAGACACTTCTCAAAAGAAGACATTTATGTGTGGCCAACAAACATATGAAAAAAAAGCTCATCATCACTGGTTATTAGAGAAATGCAAATCAAAACCACAATGAGATACCATCTCACGCCACTTAGAATGGCGATCATTAAAAAGTCAGGAAACAACAGATGCTGGAGAGGATGTGGAGAAATAGGGACGCTTTTACACTGTTAGTGGGAATGCAAATTAATTCAACCATTGTGGAAGTCAGTGTGGCAACTCCTCAAGGATCTAAAACCAGAAATACCATTTGACCCAGCAATCCCATTACTGGTTATATATCAAAAAGATTATGAATCATTCTACTATAAAGACACATGCACACACATGTTTATTGCAGCACTGTTCACAATAGCAAAGACTTGGTACCAAACCAAATACCCATCAATGATAGACTAGATGAAGAAAATGTGGCACGTGTACACCACGGAATACTATGCAGCCATAAGAAAGGATGAGTTCATGTCCTTTGCAGGGACATAAATGAAGCTGGAAACCATCATTCTCAGCAAACTAACACAGGAACAGAAAACCAAACACCACATGTTCTCACTCATAAGTGGGAGTTGAACAATGAGAACACATGGACACAGAAAGGGGAGCATCATACACCGGGGCCTATTGAGCGTTAGGGGGATAGTGGAGGGATAGCATTAGGAGAAATACCTAATGTAGATGATGGGTTGATGGATGCAGCAAACCACCATGGCACATGTATACCTACGTAACAAACCTGCATGTTCTACATATGTATCCCAGAACTTAAAATATAATAATATTAAAAATTGATGATATAGATCTAATCAGTTTGACTCTGTCATTAAA